>KZ506832.1:102597-133030 GCA_002844005.1 Limosa lapponica baueri | reverse complement strand
TGTCCAGGCGGGTTTTGAACATCTCCAGAGACGGAGACTCCACCACCTCCCTGGGCAGCCCGTTCCAGGGCTCTGCCACCCTCAAAGTGAAGAAGTTTCTCCTCGTGTTTAGATGGAACTTCTTATGTACAAGTTTGTGCCCATTTCCTCTTGTCCTGTCATTGGGCACTACTGAAAAAAGACTGGCCCCTTGCTCTTGACACTCACCCTTTAAGTATTTATAGGTGTTGATCAGATCCCCCCCTCAGCCTTCTCTTCTCCAGACTAAAAAGATCCAAGTCAGGTACCTCTGGGTCTGTGTGGTTCAAACATTTAAGGAAACCGTGACACGCTAGGTTTTCTTAAACCTCGGTTCTTCTGCTCTTCAGTTTTTGGTGTGTTTCACATACCAGTCTGAGAACTGCTGGTTTAGTCTTCCCAGCCTTAGATGTTGCTGCTTGTTTTGTAACCCAGTGAGCGCATCAGTTTTTCAGTTTTGCAGTGGCCGAGAAGACAAGCGCATTAGTATTTCTTTGCCAAAATTGAGAGAGGCCAGAACTCTGGCTTTTTCTTTGACGTTGCCTTCTTTCCATCCCTGTTAAAGAGAGGAAAGTAGGAGGACAGCTGGAGGCTTTGGGGAGAAAAGGCCACGACACCAGTTGCGCGACTTACTAAAACACACAAATAGTGCCAGTTCTAGAAGAAGCTTTTCAAGATTTGGGATTCTGCAGTGATGCCTTCGTCAGGAGGATACAGGCATAAAAGTACTTTGCACTCTCTTCTCTCATTAGGCAATCCAGGCTCAGTGTGATGGAAGTCTTAGGCCAAATGGAAAACGATGCCCAGGAAGGACTGGAGACGGAGGGAGCAAGAGAGTCTAGGAGCTACTGAGTCTTCCAGAGATCTCTGTTGTAAGCAGCTACAGAGTATTTTGGTTCTACTCATGAAAGGCTTCAATCAAGGGGTCATGGAAGTCTTCTGTGAATGCAGGTAGATCCTGTGCGCTTGTGAAAAAGCATTTTGCTGAAAACGTTGTTCAAGGATGCATATCACTGCACAAGGGCTTGGAAGGGCCAAACCTGTTCCACCTGAGAAGGTGGAAATGTGGACTCTGCAGACTAGGAACTGTCATCTAGGTTTGGCAGGGGTTGAGAGCAGCCCCAGAGCCTCTTCTAGAACCCATTTCACTGCTGAAAATGTCCAAACCACCAGCAATGTAGAAATATTCAAGGTAAAGGAGCCTATATGAATAGTTTGTGTGCTAAAGGTACCCTGATTCCAAAAGCTAATTAGCCTCTGGTGAAAGCTGCTCTTCAGACAGGGCCTGAAGAACTTGCTGTCGGAGTGTGATACAGGCAGCACCAGAGCGAGGGCTTCTCCTCCTCTCAACATCCCCCTCCCACAGCTCAACTAGGCCTGGCTGGGACCAGTGCTGTTTTGCTGACAGGGATTTCTTCAGGCTTTTTGCAGAAAAAAAAAAAGACGCTTGGTTCCTACGGTACTTGGGGTATTTTGCAATCGATGTTGAGGAAGGGTGGAGGAGCTGGGAGTGACGTGGAAATACCCTGAAAAGGACACATTTTTAGGTTCCTCAATAGAAGTGTGGCTGAGGGGGCCACGGAAAGGTTGACTTGTTTCTGGTGGTGATGGTGGAAGAATTGGCGCTGTGGACAGTTTTAACAACAATAATTTCATGTGAAGGTTGGAAATTGGAGGATTGCCTTTGGGGGAAATGTGGTTCAAGACACTCAATAAAGCCATCTAGCAGTGGAGATTGTGTCCGTAAGTTCTTTATGTTAGCACAGTATGTACTTTATGTTAATACAGTATTTGCATTAGAGAAAAGTACTTGAGTGATATCCCATGAGAAGGGCTCTATCTAAGATCCCACCAGCGAGCAGTGAAGTCTGGTGGCAGTGTCAGACGTTCCTCTGTCCGGGCAGTACCAAAGACAAGAGCCAGGAGAGTGCCAGCTCTGTTTATTATTTTGTACCAGAGATCAACTGTGAAGTCATAGCTGTTACCTGTAGGTAGGGTTGAAGTTAATGTCAGAATGGTCCCTACCCAGAAGGGCCAGGTGGCCCATAACCATTTCCCTCAAAGCAGGAGGTCAGAATTCTAGTCCCCTCTCTTTGTTGGGGCTCTTCTCCTATTAAATGGAATTACATCCAGGCAGGGGGTTCAGGTCTCCTTCCCACAAGAAAAGAGGAGTCAGTCTGTTCTGGCTGATTGCTTTCCTCTGGTACAGCTGATGACTGTTGATTGAAATATGAACAGTCGATTCCACAGAGCGTATTCCACCCACCCAAAGCAGATTTTTGGCACAGTTTGCTTCCAAGAAGGTGGTGTGTTTTCTGGCTTCTGAAATGAGCATTTTGTTTTTTTAAACACCTCAGTGTAGTTCATTTTTCCATTGAAGAAATACATGTGTTTCAGGGCTGTCATCAAACAGCTTTGGTTTTCCTTTTCTATGTGTAAGTGAAGGATCAGAATAAGCAGAGATATGGGTATGTTTCTTCCTCTTCCTGTTTTAAACTCTGCATTCATTGGTGACAGTAGTGTTACTGTCCTCTGCCCTCTCAAAAAAAACAAAATAGCAGGCCTTTCCCACTTGCACTTTTGCCATTGTGGTTGCACAGCAATGTTTTATCTTTTGTTTGTTTGTTTGTTTTCCCTCTCTCTTTTTTTTTTTTTTTTGCTGTTACATCCCCACCCGATGTCCCACACACCTGTACAGCAGTTCCGATGACATTTAGCCATGTCATTGCTCAGTCTTTCTCTATTCCTATTTTAGTGGTGTTTGATGTAACGCCTAAAGAGTATTCATTTTCTTGTTGTCTATGACCATTGATGCTGGGATGTTCTTCAGTGGGAGAATAGGCAGAGCCAAGGTGTAGCAGCTGTGTGGATTTTCTCTCTACGTAAGGAAGGGCTGCTAGACATCCTTATGCTGCACGTTAGCAAGGGGAAGCAGAGACTTCCATCTACACTCAAGATCAGCAGCCATTTTTTGCTCCATTTCCTGCTGAATTTAGTCCCCTGCACTTCCTCCTTTCTTGTCTTCAAAGTCAGTGTTCAAACAGGGAGTGAAGAGTTGGTTCAGAGCTTATTTTTTAAATACAAATGTAAGGGGTTCTTCACACCTCCACGCTCTCCCTCCTCCCAGCAAAAGCACAGCACTGAAGTTTATCGGTCCTCCGCTTCCAGAGCAGGTAACACAAGTAGCAGGGATAGAGTGAGAACATCTTAAGCTGGATTTTGCTTTTGCAGAGAACCTCCCTTTTTGGGAGGGAGAAGGAAGATCTGTTGCAAACTGAGTGTAGCTACGCTGCTCGGTTAATCCCTGACACTTCGACAGACACGAGATACGTGGAAGTTACAAGTTGGGTGCCTGAGTGCCATGTTGTCATTGCTGTAGAGCACACCAAACAGAGCTGTGTCTTGATGACAACTGTACCCGTTAAGCTTTGTCAACCAGCTGCATCACCTACCTTGATGCTACACAGCCTACATTTTTAGCAGCTGCAAAATGGTGGCTGGGGCTCAATGAATAATTGAAAGCCTCTACCGCTTCCCAGCATATGGAACAGACATCTTTTGTTACTGAGGAAAGGAAACTGAGTTTACCATTTATTTTTTAATACAATTGCAGGAGGAACCCCGGGAAAAAAATGTTATGTACAAAATACCTGTGATAAACAGAGCAGGTCACCTGGTACAACGACCCAGATACTAAGCTGAAAAGGTCTCACAGAAACCATTTGTGTGCAATTCACTGAATACAGCATAAGGCAATAGAAAACATGATTCATAGTATAAGTGCTTAAGGAAAAAATAAATCAAATACCCGCCCACCAAGAATATAAAAACAAACTGATGCTAAACATGTCTTGTTTCCTTTAGAAGGACTTAAAGTGTCACAGGAGTCTGTGGTGATGTAGAAAGGTTTGGCACAGTGCAAAAGGCAAACTCTTCTCCAGGATGCTGTGCAACCGCCAGTCAGGAGCAGAAGTAGAGCGTGGGATAGAGGGGAAAACATGCAGGTACAATTGTCAGAGCTGTGGTGTGGTTGGTAAGGTGGAAATGCATCGTGGTTATAGCAGGGGAAGAAGGATAATATTGAAAATGAGCAAAGTAAATACAAAAATAGGGTGTTCAGCCTGCAAGAAGCCAGTAGTTTGTGCTGGAAAGAACAAACACAGACTGAAAGAAAAGGAAATGTGAAAAGTATGAGGCACCGTTCCCCATACACCAAGTCCTGCAATAACATCAGGCTGCCTTCTGCTAAAACTGCTTTCCGTGTCACCTGTGTTCTGCTTGCAACCAGAATGCACAAGGGCGAAGAGTATTGTTTCCTTATCACCCACCTTACCTCCTTTTCTCTGTCAAAAAACCCTCCGCAAGAATGTTCTGAAGTTCCCATTTCACTGCATACAATGGAAAAGCAGTAAAAGAGCTGATGGGGCAGCATGACTCTGCAGGAGCAGAAAGGGAGCAGTGCCTTTATTTTTCACTAGCGACTTGATCCCTTAGCCTCTCAGAGCTCAATCCTCCCTAAACCGCTTTTAGTGCTCCTATTTCCTCCAGCAATTTCTCTCTCAATATGTTCCTGCTAAAAAAAAAAAAAAAGTGACACGGATGAAATATTTCTTTGCTGTGTCCTAGCAAGATAAATGGCTCAAGCAACAAAACTTCCTTCAAAGAAGACAGCGTGGTGCTTTCAGACTTTGGTCTGCCCCGCTAACTACACCCACGGACAGAGCTGTAAGGGACTGGGTGCAGCTTGCAGTGGGTCAGAGCAAAAGAGAAAAACAAACGTGTCAAACTCAGGGCAGGGTTGAGTTAGGTGAGTACGCAGAGCTGCTTAAGAAGCATGTTGGGGCTTGGGGCTTTCTCCTCTTTTCCCCTCAAATTGAGAAACCACTTTTTCCTACACAGTAGGCAAGAATATCACCCAGATCAGATCAGTCCTATCCAGTGTTAGTATCCTGTAGGGAACGTCCTTCAAGTCCTGGCTGGGTAGAGAAAACGCTGGCAGAAAGCAGCAGACTTCAGCACCACGTAAATCCCTGCGTCGCTGTGAGAGACTCACAAGAATCTCCTACAGGTATTGAGCCCCCCCCTAACGAGTATTCCTAGGCAAAGCTACAAACAAAAGCAGACCTGTATTTACGAAGCAAGGCCCTGAGTAACGTTTCATTACAGTAGATACATGTGAGAAAACCACTGAATGTTACAAATATTTAAATGGAGCTTTACAAGTGTGGGTAGGAAGGAATGCATATAAAAGCTTGTACGTGTGTGTGTGTGCAAAGGTGTGCACTGCCACCAGCGGGCTGTGCTGTGTCAGATGTGCTCCTGGATGAGTGAGCAATTTAATGGAGGAGCTGTACGTCGGTACCTGGGTCGGCGAGGCCATCCTTTCAGGAGAGAAAGGTTATGAGAACTTCTGCCACTGCTGTAGATAAGCAATATTAGTTAGCTGTTAGGTGTGCCATCAGTATCATTCCCTAAAATGTCTCGTAGCACAGAATATGAGCATGAGGCATATAGTCCCACCTCAAGGTGCTTTTTCATGACAAGGGTGTGCATTATTGTCTCTCTAGGGGAGAAGGGACACGTATTTGTAATGGTCAAGTCCAAATCAAGTCCTCCAGCGCAAAGAAGAGTACTGGCAGATATCTGTGCAAGGCTGAATATAAAATAAGTTTTAGCTGCTCCCAGTTGCAACATGGAGGCACAGCCTGTCATGACATTGTGTTGGGGTCTCCCAAAGGCCAGCTCTACGTTACTAAAGGGGTAGGTGGGTGTGGACTACCAGCTAGGGCTCTGCAGGCCCCCTGATTTTCACAGAGACAGCATCAAAGCCAGAGGATCCCAAACTCTTGAACTGGTAGGCTGGAGCAGCACGATGCTGACGGCTTTCTTCTGCCCCATTCCAGGAACACGGAGGGTCCTCCCAGCTGGAATTCCAGTTACCCCATTGTAATGAGACCACCCCACAGCTTCTGTGGCATAGGTGGGGTTTTGTATTCGTTCACACAAGATTGTGTTGTCAGTCTTCTTGAGCAGAGTTTTCTACTGCTCTCTCATTCCCTTTCAGAGAGTCAAAGGGTCCACACAATAAGCATTGCTGTACAACGAACAGTGGGGACTGCAGTGCGGAATACACAGGATAAGAAACCTGAGGGACACAAAGAAAAGATTTTTACTGATTTTTCCTCCCCTTCTTCTTAATCCTAAATGCAAGCCATAACGTGTCAGAGCCGAGACAAAACAGCAACCACTTGCGATAGCCCTCCACAAGAGGGCTCCTACTACAGTAAAGACAGAGCTGTTCAGAGCCGGGCAGCTCAAGACAGCCACGACTCTGAGCTACGGACTGGCTCAAGGCTACTGTGAAAAGCTTTGGACCGCACAGAGGTGCCATCCCTCTGCGGTGCGAGAATGACTAATGAATGTGCTTTTAAGCAGCAACAGGGCACGGTTCAGCACATCACACAGTTACAAGATGACGATCAGCCACTAAGGCAGCAATAACAGTGTCCCAGCTCACAGCTTCCATCCCTGTCCACAGCTGGCAGCCGTTCCAGGGACTGGAGTTGCTAAACACCAGCCACTTACACAAGGAGCCTGGCAAACTTTTTAACAAAAGAGGAATGTGGCAGAATGAATTTATTCAGTAGGTGAACTCCCTCCACTCCCATCACAAAACTCCCCAGAATTCATGCTAACCAAGACTCTAGTATCTGTTCCAGATAGGGCCTTCCCCATAGGAAAACATGAGTGGGTGGTCTAGTCTGGAAATGAGAAGAGTGGCCTGAATGATAGTTTCCCCTCCTATCCATCTCAAAAAAAATGGTAAGCTTTTAGATTACCGCAGTGCGCAGCGTGACAATTTCATTACTTCTAGGACTCTACAGCTGTTACTCTATGGCATTACCCTGGCAATTCAGCATGCTGTGGTGAAAGCAGGAAATGCAGTCACCTGGATAATGATGTGAATAAGAACAGTTAACTGCTAATCTTTCTTTAAGTCTCTTGACTTGAAAAATGTCTTTTTGGAGGACACAGCCCTGAACACAGCGGAGCTTTCCAGTCAAAATGAATATAATGCTTTGCAGTCATAAAACCGTGGTAAGTGAGACTTTTCCCCAACTCACCCTTCACAACACCTTATTATTGAAAGTAACTCCTTTTGAAATATGAGTGTTTCCTTGGGAAGTCTTAGAGGAGTAACTTTTCCTTCTCCATTCCTCCAGCTGCTGAAGGTAATGGAGGTATCTTAGAAGTGGACTGGCATTGCTAATCTAACTGGGAAAGCTGGAGTCATTCTCTCATCATTCACCTCTCCCTCACCACCAGCTGATCATTCATTTCTGTCATCAGCGATGTTCCCTCGCTTACGCATCAGACCAGGCACATGGCTCACGCCATCCATGGAGGGCCCATTCCATGGAAAAAACTGCTTAGCAGCCCAGGAAATGTGTCCCCTAACATTTTTCACTAGATTCATGTCTAGAAATTTGAAATAACCCAAACAAAGCAGTGCCCCACAAGCAACACGAGCATCATTCCTCTAGTTACCTGACTGGGAAACACCATGTGTCTGAGATGGCAATAAGGCCCTGCTGCTTTTATTTAACCTAAAGGACAGCACCCATTCATATTAAAAGTCATACATGGTTTTGTGAGCTACCATCGCACAAGAATCTAATTGTATTTGAGAAGCTATTTTGCAAAGAGAAGAACAGTGAAGAAAACTACCTGCAAATGTGATCTGGTCATACAGATGATGTTTCAGATGTCACTTTAGAGCTCATGGGTGTCTTCGTACATTCTTTCACACGCTCTTCCACTGAATCCTGTGGCTTACAACAGCGAGAACAGACTGAAAAAGAAGATTCCTCATTAGTATTTGGTATCCCAGAAGACATTAAAGTGCTGAATCCAAATGTCCTCTTCAACAAAGTAAAGTGTAACTGAGAGTGGGGAGAGAGGAGAGAAGAAATTAGAGAAAAAGAAATCTTTTAGGTCTAGTTACTTCTATTTTTCCTTGGCAGGACTCATCCCTGCAGTATATCTGAATATAGCTGGCCCATAGCCATAGTCTGATCCGATAGAAAGCTCTGTTAGATTTAAATGTTTTCTATATAGATTCATATAGATAAAACAGTTCTCATTAGCACAAGGCTAGGACCTCAGCCTGGCACAAAGACAGGTTGCTACATGCTTAGATAACATCTGAAGGGAAATAATGTTAAAAGTTACATGTCACTAAATGCACTTTACCAAGTGAGTGAAAGAACGTCAGTGTTAGAATCAGCCAGCCAACTCTTTCAGTGCTTTAAAAGGACTTCGGATTAAACAGGTCCCCTTATTATCTCAGCATCTGTGGATGACTTTTGTTTTAACAATTCAAGCTGAAAGTCTCCGTACTGTTACAGCAAATTGTACTTGCACTAACTTTACAACATGGACCCTAAGATATGCTTGAAGTGACCTCTAATCTTGGTGTAATCTTGCTGCTTTGTGTTAAATTAATTGAAGAGTCATTAAAAAAAAATCTAGAGAGTTTGCATTCTTAAATTGCTGCAAAAATGGGCAAGTTAGGCTGTGAGCTCCTCAAGGCAAGGGGTTGTGACTCTCAACAAAGCATCTACATGTTTTGGTCACCACCACAATCACACACCTGAGAACTCCTATTTCCATTTTGCTCTATCTTTCTATTCTTCCCTCCCACACTTCAGCTCTTTGAAGGATGGCTTTTTGAGCTCAGAAGCCACTCTTAGCATCAAGGCAGCTCCCAACTCAGCTTTCCATATACCAGCATAATAGAGGTACTCTCAGACATATTCTGAGCTCCCACAATAGCTCTTGAAAGGTGGCCTGTAGCAACACCAGCAGGAAGTACTCTTGGGACAGGTATTTCCCTTCCCAGGCAGGTGGCAATGCACAGCAGCACTGAAATGTGACAACTGTACAAACTGGGAAGTTGCATCGAAACTCTAGCTTCAGTTTCTTACAGAATATGCCTGGTCAGGAAAGTGACTGTACAGAATAGCACCACCTGACTCGGCAAATCTACTCTCTGTGCATATTAGGAAAATAGGACTGAAAGGGACATTCCAGTTTATGCAGCTCCGCCCCATGCTGTTGCAGGTGAGCACATTCTACCTCATTGGTATGCTTTTTACATCTACTTTGAAAGTAATTTGGTTTCTACATAAAAGGCTATTTCAGAATGCTCCAGAATCTTACTAATTTAATGGTAAGGAACCTTTTAATTTCCAGCCTATATTTGTTTAGAGCCAAACCTTCCAATTCCAGTTCATTTTCTCCTATAATTAGAAGTTCATTATCCATGCAGCTTACAGCACAGGCTGTGATCAGCTGTGATTTTCTTGGTTTCAACCTGCTTGCTGCTTTCCCATTGACATAGCCCCAGGGAATTTATAGGGGCACATGAGTGGAATATGAGGATGTATGCAGGTGTAGCCAAGAATCACTGCCTTCCAGAAGCTTCCTTTGTTTGTGATAAAGCACTAAAAAGAAAATTAGCCCAGCCTGACTCAGTGGTCACATTGGTTTTTGAAAATGGTGGTTGGTGAGAAAGGGAAAAGAAAAATAGTAATGCTACCTCCATACCTCTGATTTGGGAGTGAACTTGTCTGCAGTTGAAACAGAGGTAGTAGAAGACACAACCATGACAAACTTACAAGTGTCCCTAAGTGAACTGAATCCCTGCTGCCTAGCAAATAACCTCTTTCCAATGGGGGATACGGCTGCGACTGTGATGAGCTAAGACACTGAGACTGGTGGCTTCTGGTTTAAGTCGGCTCAACATAGAGCGCTCTCAGTGTGGAGTTCTTGTCTCCAGACTTCACTTCCCCACTGACCTGACAGAACTTGATTGGGTGATATTTATAACGTGTTGCAAGGCCTGCTGTCTTTCTCCAGGACTGCTTTCAAAGCTGCTAACAGGGTGTGGATAGCATATCTACTGATGTTGACTTTCAATACTGACTGGATGTCTAGCTGCCTTTATAAATCCATTAGATGTCTACCCACATCTTCAGGGGCTTTCTGGCTAGGTCAGCTTAGACGTGATTAGGAGCAACAGCTAACAGATGAGATTTTTTTTGAGACAAACACACACAAAAAAAATCTGCTCAGTTGCCAGCTAACCCAAAATGCTTGAGGTCCTCTTTGCCATTGAAAAACTCCTGGAGACATGTCTGGAGCTATTGACAGGGCACCTCACCTGTGCCGTTTTTGGCCACACAAAGAAGACAAATCCAACTCTCCTGAATGGGGTTCTCCTAAAAGTGGGACATTGTTGTGCTTAAGTCTTTTTTGTGGCCCTAGCACTATATTTTTTGTAACTTTGGCTCTGTGACTTTTCTGAAGGATTGTCTAAGTAGGGTGTGTAGAGACATCCCATTTTGAAACTGTCAGAACTCAGCTGTATCTATCATGATCATGAGGTCCTTGGCATCTTCAAGCACCTTAATACATAAAAAATGGAATCTCTTTAATTTGTGAATCTCTTCAATTCTATATTCCTCTGATTTTGGAAATATTCTGATCTGCTGTCAAAACTCCCCATCACCCCTTCGCTCTCAAACCTGAACCCTAGCGCTGCCTGCACGCAAAATGTAGGAAAGTCCTGAGCTGGACTTAGATTTTGTGACAGTAGATGCTGCATTAAAAAAAAAAAAAAAGGAAATGAGAAGACGGTACAAAAATACCTAGTGTGTCAGTACAGTTTCTATAAATGCATATTTTAATAGGAACTCCATAAGCAGTAAGAGACTGCTTCTTGCAAAAGGAGCTACACTTACCATGCCTTGGGAGGTATCTTGCTGCTAGGGTGATAGCCAAAAGGAAGATGATAATGATGATACTTGTAGCAGTAATGACATTATAAGATGGAGGCATGGTAGGGACAATGCAGTCATTTGTTTTTTCTGAGACAGAAGAAATAAAACATAAATACAGGGCCCAACAGCATATTAGCATTTTCATGTAAGAGCAGCTACCTGAATTTTGGTGGTTCTGGCCAAATTCTAACTCAGATATTCAGCCTGAAAATGTACTTATTCAATAAGCAAACAGACAAAACTGGCACCTAAATTTCTTCCATTCCCCAACATTTGCTATGTGCTGTGCACATCCACAGAATTTGAAATGCTGGATCTTTGTCCAGAACAGGACTGAGACAGGCAATATTTAAAACACATAAGCTGGTTTTACGCAAACTGGTTAGGCTTGGTGGAAAAGTCTGAATCTGTACCTAGAAAACTTCCATTCTCAAAAGTACTCTGCAGTCTTTCTTAACTGTTTTCACCAGATTTATGCCTAATTTTTTCCGTCTGAATTCACAGGTGATGGAGAATGATGCATTAAAGAGACTATAATAGACTTTTTTCTGCATGGGAGGAGGAGTGTTGTGGAAGAGCTCAGTTTCAGTGGATCTGGAGCCTTTGGCTTTTCACCACTGGAAATGACCATTCTGCCACTTGGACATTAGAGTGGATCATGGGCTGTTCTTGTACAGTACAGGACAACCCTAATTCAACAGGAGGGACAGACTTGGTGCATGGTCATAGGTCTTCAGATTTTCATCATCTACATCTGGCACAATTAAGCAACATTCAACTTCTAAGCCTGATACGCGGTACAATCTTCCCCTCCACTGTTGGGTTTGCCTCCTATGTTTACCAGAGGCTGTATTCTGTCTGGAACTCCATGTTCATGAAAGACTTGTTAGGAGGACAATTTCCATCATACCAAAATGGGAGTGGTTCCACACCTTAAAAATCAAAAAGCGGGGGGTTTGTGACTGGTGTGGTTGCTGTTGATTACACCCTCCTCTGAGAATCGGTGTGATAACAGTGTATTACTATTATTACTTTTTTTTGTTCCTCTCCTTTTCTATGTAGTATGAAATTTATAACCTTCTTCTGTTACCATCTCTAGGGGCATTATGCACTACATCCAGCAATAACGAACATCCATATAGCACTAGTTTCTGGCATTTGCCCTGAAGCTGAATGACACCTCTCCTCACAAGCCCCTTAGATTATAGTAAGATTGATGAATAAGGTACAATTCCCTAGGAAAAGTAGTGCTTCCCTAGCTTCCCTTGAAGGTGCCCTTATCTCTACGGTGAAAACATCAGACCCAGAGACATTTCAGAATTCTTTTTTGGTAACAACATTAAAAAAAAAATAACCCCTTTTGGCTTTAAGAATTTTCTCGCAAATCATCTTCTACTGCAAAACATCTGGACTGTGATGTGCTGCCTTCCCTCATGCTGTTTTCACTTGTGCCTCAAGCTTTCCAAAGCACAGACTTATCTATTATGTTATCACTTTTAAGCCACACACAGTAATGGAATATTATCTGTATGAGTTAACCCCATATTAAATATGTGTATGAAAGCAGAATTTTGTCTAGACCCCAGCTGACAGTTTCTGTCACTGAAGCAGGAACAAACATGCTTGTTAAATGAGGAAATTCTTTTTAAATGCAGCCTATGGCTTTTAAGGCACACACGTTTCTCAAGTGCCTCCATTCGAATACCAGTTCCGTGTCACACAATTGGCAGCAAGACTGCTCTGGTACAGAGGGGCATTGAATGGTGACCACTGAGGCTGATATCACCAGATCACAACAGGATCCGGCTGTCCTGTCAGCTCAGTTGTGACTCTTGGTAGAGCAGCAGGACGACAAAGCCACCTCTGCTTGTCACTCACTGTTGCAACTCCTCTTCCATCCCTGCTGTCTTACAGCCTTTGAAAAATTTTGGTGTGCAGCTCACAGGTGAGCTCTTTGGGTCACCCTTGCATGAACAGATTCCCAAAATTTACCACTTTCTCAGAGAGGCAACTCATCAGGTTCAACAAAATGGTTTTGTAGCACAAACTATTAACAAAACCTACTCAGAAGCAAACTGGTGGACTTGGTCAAGCCATCGGATTCAACGGAGCAAGTGAAGACGACATCTTTGGTCACGTTGAGCTGCAGTTTGCCAGTGACGTTGTACGGGCTGAGGCTGGACTCGAACACCCAGCTGACATTCCAAACCACGGACTCGTTGTTGAGGGCTCCATACATTTTGGGTTTGGGGAAACCTCCGTAAGAAGAACATGTTACCACCATCTCCGTTGATTCACAAGAATTAGCGATTACTTCTGTTGTTATGTTTGGCTCACTGAAATCGGCTGAAGCAAGAAAGATTTAGTCAGATTCTGTCAGATTACAGAGAACCTGCAGTCCTGATCAAATGGTCAAAGCAAAGACTCCCCCACAGGGCATTCTTCTTCCTCTGTCATAATCTTTTTGGTTTTTCTTGTGCCTTAGCATTCTCCCCACAGCCTTGACTGGACATGGCCTTGGCCTTTGCTTCTTCTCCTCCCTGGGCAGTACACAGACTTCATGACCCCACCTCTCCAATGCCACTGTTTCTCTCTACATATAGCAGTTTGTGGAACTACAGAAGGAATCATAAAACAGGTAGGAAAAATACAGGCCTGAATAAAAAATCCGTATTACAGGCAATGGTATACAACTTCCTTTTCCCTCCCTCATTAGTCCCTTCCCAGTCAGAAGTCCCTTCCCTCACACAGGGTCCATCTCTCATGGGAAAGGAGGTGAGTCACATGTTGGTCTCTCAGTCAGGATGGCCAGCATTTTCCACATGATAGCCCCTCCAGAAAGCCCACCTGGGAGCAAGACCCAGTCATACAAGTTTTTTCAGAAATGCGTAGCAATACACAGGTCCTCCCAGAAAATGTTCTCACTGGACTTTTTTCTCATCGCCAAAGCCTATTTTCAGATGTTTCCCACCCACACAGCTTATTCCATGCCTTCCCGCCTGTTAAGATGTATTGCTTTGCTTGCGAGGCTGCATGGTGAAATGGATGAGAGAATTAAGTGAAGAAGGGGGAGAAAGGTGGTGTCATTTTTAGCCCGCTTCCCTTTGCCAATCTGGTTCACCATGTTACTGTAAACAGTTGCATTGGTACAACTGAGGATGCCCACGGCTTGCAATAAACAGCCCAGGGTGAGGAGGAGGAGGAAAGGGATGGCAAAGGAACTATTTAAGGCAACTCTCCCACTGGAAAAATCTCCATGGGACCACATCTTCAGCAACAGAGGCACCAGTCAGAAAAAATAACTCAGCATGTGGCTTCCTGGTGGGCGTAAGTCACACCACCACCACTGCTGCCAAAGGCACCAAATTCTCCCTCCCACCCCTGCCAGCTGTGGGTCCATAGCCTGCACACCCCCTCAGGTGCTAGCCCCAGCCATGGCTAGTCCAGGCAGAAAGCTGTAGCACCTTACTCAACCCACTGCAAAATGACCCTTTTTGGAGCAGCTAAGGTTTTGTCTGTGATTGCTCCCTGCCTGACTCACCATTTGACCACATGGCTGCTGGGATCTGTGCAAGGCAGACAGCCTTGAGGTTGTAGCATGTCTTCCATGGCTTCTGCTGACCATGAACCCATGGTCTAGGCTACCAAGTAACTAACAACTAGTGAAATAAACTTGTTCAGCACTGCATGGCTGACCAGTGGCGGACAAGGAGAGACCTGGATTTCCTTCCAGGTCCACTATCTGTTGAGCAATACAGCATTGACACCCAGTCTGGAAAGGCCCTTCAAACCTCCCAGATTGCTTCACAAAGCCTCCCCCATCAGTCACCAGTGAGTAACACCTTTCCCCCCTCTCAGGGTAACCGGATTCCAGCAGGGGCAAGGAGGCCTTCCCCTTTCCTGATCCCCACAATAACTGATCCCACTTTTCCAAATGGAGCAGAAGTCTACCACAATTATTACGACTGTCCTGTTAAGACAGCAAGGGGGCTTCTGGAAGGAAAGAAACTGGAGTGTTTGGGGGGAGGAAAAGAGATCCATTGTTTCACGTTTTTTGTGCAGTTGACTCCTCAGCCCTCACAGCTGGAGAGGGTGCTGGCAGTGCACTTCCCTTTTTTCATATTGGTTCCCAGAAAGGTCACTAAATTTGGCTCCTTGCACATATGCCCACCATGCCCTCAGACAGGCAGGCAATGGCCAAACTTCAGGAGCTTGGTTTATTTGCTGAGAAATCTCATTCCAAATGGGGAATTCTCATTAACTGGCTTGTCTGGAACATTCCTGGAACTCTCTGCTGATAAAGGTATTCAAATGTACATATATATTTATATACGTTACCAGTATCTCTGCCTTTGGTTGAAACCAACCACCACAAAAACAGTGGTGGAAATGGAAAATAATGTCAACGGAACTTTTTGTATCCTCCAAGAAAAGATTCAGATTCATTTTGAGCAAAGGAACTCGGGTTATTTCTTTAAGGTAAAAAGTCTCAAATCTCCAGCTGAGTTCAGTCTTTGTGGAGCTGCAGTGTAGCCTGTGAGCTGGCCAGCCCTCTGGGAGACCCTGGGCTCCCAAGGGGTTGGATGCAGGGCTTGGATGCTGCTGTGGCCACAGAGAAGCAATGTCACCCCATTCCTCTTTTCGCCTGGACGCTTCCCGTGCACCAAGGGCTTGGTCCCTGCTTTGCCCAAAAGACAGCAGGGGGCAGAGATACCCACCAGCAGTGGTACCTGGGGAGGTGTACCGTGAGGGGTCCATGCCCAAGAGGGAGGTGTCAGGGAGAGGATGGTTGGCTGGTGGTGGGAAAGGTGAATTTTCTGTACCTGGGGTAGCTTTGGAAAGATAAGGAGGGAAGCTGGTAGAATGGAAATAACAGGGGCCTTGGCACACCTTTCCAGCACTCTTTCCTGATGAAAGTCTGTCTATCTGCACTATGACTAAGGCTTGGAGGAGTGTCTTTTACCCCCAGAAGCTGGCATGGGAAAGCCTCGGGTGTTGGGAGGTAATCCACCTACCTGTAACAACGAGGGTGACAGTCTCTTCACACAAAACAGATGGGTTCTGCGAAGATTTGAGGTGCTGAACTACACACTGGTAAGGGCCTTTGTCCGGGATTTCCACGGGGGAGATCCACAGGGTGAAGTTTCTGTCATTCATGTCTGTCCGGTTCTTGTACCGCTGGTCCTTGGAGATCTCCTTCCCCTCTGCGTAAGCAAGTACTACCTCCATGGTGTTCTTCTGCCAGTAGACCCGGTAATTATGTAGGCTATCCGAGCTGGGAATTTCATGACAACAAGGCAGGCCAACTGTTTCCCCCAGTTTGCTTTTGACTTCTTTCTTCTCCAGTGCACAGCCTGGAGGTGGGAGTCAAACAAAAGTTAGTGAGACAGTGGTATAGTCTTGTGCCAGGACCTGCTGCACAGAGCTCACCTCTTTCGGCTCTGTCCGCGCCCACTGATGTTCCTCATCACCCACTGAGCTTTTTACATCTTCAGGTCTGCACTAAGGGGAGAGCTACCTTGGCAATGCCTTTTACATGATGTGCCAGTCCCTCTGAAGCTGCTGAGCTAGCGGGCACACAATGATTTCCACATGGATTACTGAAGGCAAAGGCAGAAGAGTTACCTGCCTGAACAGAAATTTTGCTGGCCTCTTAAAAAAACCCACACCTCAGAGTACAGAATTGCCATTATTCATGTAAAGGGATAAAAACAGAGATGCCCAAACTGCTGCCTCCTCTGCTCTGCCTTTTCAGAGCCCAGTGTTTAGAAAGTCTGTGTCACCCATCAGTGGGTTCCCTATATGCCAAACAGGGCCCTAGTGGACTATTAGTTTCGGGATTTGGGGTTTTTTTTGGAAGGGTTTTTTTTTTAAAGAAAAAGCCCCAAATCCTACAAGACCCCAGAAGCTAGAAGCAACCCTACAATGATAAACAAAGGTTACAGCCACACTGTCATCGGCCTCCTAGTACTAGCAAATGAAAAATTTTGCAAAGTCTAGCTAAAACAAATGTATATTTGTGATGGCCCAGGAGCCCCCCTTGGGATCACTTGCAAACCAGCACAGGCATTCCCAAACTCCTGGCCAGTGACCGTGTTGGTGCCATCCTAGTACACAGGTGTGTGCCTACAATAACAAACTGGGGCCCTTGCCAGGGGGAAATTAGGTACGACTTTGACCAGGTTAGCAGCAATCCCCCTGCTTCGCACTATGACTTCTATGCACACTGCACCTGTAATCAGCCCCGCTTTCCCACTCCCCTTCCTCTTTCCAGGGGGTAGGCGCTCGCAGGGGCCAGGACCTGAAATGTGAGGGAGCAGCCTAGCAAGGAGCTGCTGCTGTTGCTGGAAGAGTGACACAGTACTGACCCGTGTGGTTCTGTGCTATAGCAAGATTGGGGCAGATGGTTGGGCTTCCGCCTGGGTTTGTGCCACCATCAGGATGATGCTTATCCCCAAGCAGTCTGCTTTGTTAGTCCAGAAAGTTGAGTTGTTTTATGTTTGTCCTGCTTGCCCCAGCCTCACTACCTGAGCACCCATGTCCACTAGTGGAAGGGGGATACCAACCTGTTGCACTCCATTGGCTGAGAGCAGAAAAACAAGGAAATAGCCGGCCTCAGGACAGAGAAGATTCAAACTCCCTCTTCCCTCCCCGCAGAATAGATCTCAGTAAATCTCTCTGTGAGAGAAAGTGGGAAAGTCCTGACCAGGCAGTGTGTCACTGATGGAGAGAGTGTAGCATCACCCGTCGGTGGAGGTGAGACCCCACGTGCAAAGCCTCTGCCTGAAGCGTGAACTGAACGCTTCACAAAGCTGAGCCTAAGAACTGCCACCCACCCGCAGCACAGCCTGGCTGGGGTTGGCGGGAGACAAGCAGATGCTCAGCCACTGCGCTGGCACAGACAGATCTTGGGGCAGCAGCGGGGGCCTCTTGCTGAAGTTAAGGCCAGACAGAGAGCTTGGGACAGAACATGAAATAAGCTTTCAGCCCCCTCCCCCGTGGCACACCTACCCCTGTCCCACTTGCATGGTTTACATTAAATCTGTAGGAAACATGCTGAAAAATACTGGGGAGGTCCTGGCAACGCTATGGAACATTTTAATATTAATTAGGTAAAATAGAATACGTAATTAAATGAGCAGCTTCTCATTTAACTGGTTTCCCTTCACTCAGCTATTTCATTGGTCTTCCAAAGGGAAAAGATTCAAACACTTTTTTTTGTCCCCCACTACCTGTACTTCCCCTTATAATGCATCGCAGAGTCTGAGCAATCAGGCTGGGGCAGACCAGGAGCCCACTCAGCCTGCTGACCTGTGTCAGCCAGCAACTGATAGCAAAATGGCAGAAAAAACAGTTCTTCCACACTGCAAGGATAAGAACTGCCATACCCTGCCAACCTTTGGTAGCCAGGAATTTAGGGATTTCTTGTCATCAGCAGTTTAATCACTGCTGCTAGACCCACCCTTCAGGAATAGTTCTTGCCCCCCTCAGGAACACAAGTATATTTTTGGCTTCCACAACATCCTGTGATGATGAGTCGCACAGAATGATTACAAGCTGTGTGAAAAAGCATTTCCTTCTGTTCACCTTAAAAGCAGCCCACTCTAGGTTGTGATTCTTGAAGTTCCTCCTCCTGCATATCTGCATGCATTTGTGTGTGTGTGTATGTGTGTTTTTTTTCCCTCGACCACATCTTTGCTTGTTATCACACTTCACTTTTTACTATTGCTGGAAAGACTCACAAGAGCATCTAGTCAAACTTTGGGATTGTGGAGCCTAATAAAGACAATTTTCTATTTTCTTTTGTAGCAGTAGGGGAAGAGTAGGCGTACAGTAAATGTCAGGGTGACATCGCATCATGAGTTGCATGAGGTTCTCCACGCCTTGCCCCTAAGAGTCTCCTTTGCAACCAAAAAGAGAACAAAAACCTCCTCAGCAGTACATGTGCAGGGGCTGGAAACTCCTGCTGATGTCACATCTATCCTTAAAAAGCTCTGCACCCTTGAAACTGCAACCTGAGTGTTGCAAGCCTGAAGGAACCAAAGTCCACAAAGAGTCATTCAGCCCCACAAAAGTCCCCTTTCACTTTAAAGGTGAACTGCAAAGCAAAAATGAAAATTCAGTTCTGTCCCATTTCTGTGCTGAATGCTCTCTGTAAAGAGGCTGTGGGGGAGGTATCCACCATGGAAATATTTTTTAATGACTTTTCTAGAAAAAAAAAGATCCTTCCTCTTCCCACCCCCCATTGAAGCCCACCCGCTCCCTTGCTGTGCACGCGTGCTGCTTCATCACTGGAAGGCTGCGGCATGTGGCAACACAGAACCGATGAAAGGGCTGACTTTCTGTTCCTCGGGCAGAAAAACATGTTTCATTCAAACTACGCCTGTGCTGCAGATGACCCACATGGCAGGGCTAATGAGAACAGAAAGGCGAGTGTAGAGGAAACCCGTTCTTTCTTGTTTGCTCCGAGAGTCAGCAAGCAGGAGAGCTGTTGAGCCCATATCCCTATTTCCTTCACTCTTTCACTGTGTTTCAGAAATTCCTCGGCCACAGAGAGCTTGGGTCTCCTGACCACACGTACAGTCAGGCAGTACGGGAGAGCAGATTGCCTCTGGGACAGAAGTCCTGTGGAGAGATTTGACTGTAAAAGGCAGTAAAAGACCACACCATGCTTTAGAGAAGCAGTGCTGATCTGTTGGAAACCTTCAGATAATTCCTGGTGAACAGAAACCCCAAAGCCATTCTCTTTCCCCTCTGCCCGCCATTTCTCTGCCCTTCTGAACTGCTCTGCCTTTTTTTTGATCTGACGTTGTGTTACCTCATTTCACACACAACCCACAAAGCAACACACATGGTGGGAAACGATGTCCTTGGTAGGCCTGGAGTTCTTTGCTCCTCCCATCCACCGTGTAAGCAGCAGGTAAGAGAGTGGATCTGCACACTTTTCTAGCCAGAAGTCCTGCAGCAAGCTCTGAGGAAAATGGTTGGTGGCCCTCCAAAACCAGGAGGATCAAAACAGCCTTGCATTGCTTTTTTCCATAAAGTCCCCTATTTATCTTTGCAACAGCAGCCGGTGTCTCTAGTCTTACTTTATCAGCAACACTAACTTTGCCTGGACCATGCACCCAGGACTCCTGCTCCGCTGGGGTGCCAACAACTTTCTCGCCCTCCGCCTGTGCCAGGGCTGGAAAAAGGGACTTAGGGTAGCTCTGGGAGTAGGTGCACATCAAGTCATGGTGAGGCAAGGGCAATTCTGGTGACTGGCACTGGGCCAGCTGAGGAAAACACGTCTCATGGAGCTGTGGCTTTCTCCTGGTGGGCATCCCCTGGGGTCAGTGCAGGAATCCCACCCAACAGTCCCCGGGTAGTTCTGCAGCTCAGGCCCCTCATTTTCTGTGAACTGCACATTCACCCCAAACTTGCAGGATTTATCCTTTGAGGACAATACAGTATTTTACAGGGATTTCCAAGAAAGACAGATAATAATTTGAAAAATTGAGAAATTTTGAAAAGCTAAATCTTTAAAAGAGTAGACACTCCCACTTGATCTTTTCTTTATCCCAGGTGATTTTACAGGTGAGGAATCAGATTCTCCCAAAGCCTTCCGTGGAGTTAAAATTCAGCAAGCATCCTGTGCTACACTGGAATACACGAAGAAATGCTTTGCATTTAAATCAGCATTGTGATAGACCGAATGCACTGTTCACAGGAAAGAACTCATTAGATGCCCAGGTGACTTCTGTGTGGTGACATCCTGACATTTCAGCAGCACATAAAAATACTGCCTTCCTCTGCTTTTTGCTGTAAAGACCCCGTGAAATGAGAAAGATGGGATGAAAGAGAGAAAAGGAGTCTGTGACTGCATATTAACCCAGGCACGCGTGCCTGACAAGCCTCTAAGGCTCCTTCTACCCAGACTCCACTCCAGCAAGTCCAGGCATGCAAAGGCAGGTCTCAGCAAGCAGGGATAGGAGGAGTGGCCCTTTCCCCTTGCACAACCCCAAGCCCAACCTTCCGGTCATGAACCACAGGCCTGCTGCTACCCTTCCACTGCTCTAGGTTGCTCTGGCAAAGCAAAGCAGCTGCAAACCCAGTTTGCTTTGCTCATGCCAGGGTGACCTCTTGTGAGGTCGTATTCTCTTACTCATCCCAAATGTGGTGAGAGAGAGAGGAGCAGAAGAGAAGGTGTCCCGAGGACAAGAAAAACAGCAATGCACATCATTTGGCAGTGGTTCCACTCAGTCTTGCTTCCCTGTACCCACTCAAGCTAGTCAAGTGTGCCCATGGCCATTAAGTGATGGGATTAATCCTAGTTTACAATGATGTCATGGCAGGCCTGAGGTAGGGAAACTGTTAGAAGAGGTTTTTCTAAAAGTTCATCTCTGCTTACGTCTGCACCATAACCTCAGGTTGCCCTGCTTAGAGCAGTATAATAAGGGCACAGTACCCCTTACATGGCTTTATGCACTTCCCATCTTCACATTGACACATTCCTCCTAAATCTTGCTTTTCCCAGCTCTATACTGCACAATTTGTCAATGATTACAATATCTTCATGGTGGTTTGGTACCTGACTCCTTCAGCAGCCTTTGTTCCATTTTAATCCTCTTTTGTTTCACATGCAAAGTCTTTAGTGAAGAAATCATGAAGTCATGAAGCGGCTGTGAAAACCAGAGGACACCTTCCTGCATGTATAGACAGAAAGACAGCCCATCTTTGGGGGTACACACTAATACCTGTTTCTTTTTCCAGCAGCATGTTAACTTGAGGCCCTATTGATGACAAATGAAATTATCAATCTTATTTGTCTCCCTGAGCATACTTTGATAAGCAGTGATGTACTGTATGCAGCATTCATTTTAGAGCGGTTCACAGGGTGCTCTCAACACATGCTGGTGTCCGATGTGGTCCCAGTTTTAGACATGCAGTACTCCCACTGAAGCCCTCCCTCTGACTACGGTTACCTTTGCAGGTTGCAAACCAAATGATCTGCTTTCTTCAGTTAATCACTGCTCAACAGACAGCAGATTTCATGACCCCCTGATTGCCTTTTTGCCACAAGGCCAGCAAGGCAACCCATCCAGGCAGGAATGAAAGGAAGCACCATTAATGAGTCACCACTCTGTCAAAAACCTGGCTTCAAAGGGAAGGAAACTCCATTAATCACAAAAAAGTTCCATAATTGGCAATTAGCAACTGAGAAGACGAAAGGGAATCTGAAATACTTTGGTAAAGGGGCTCTCTGCAGCACTGGGGCAGCTCCAGCCAGCCAGTACCCCTCCCAGTATCCCTTCCTCTTGCTCCTAATGCGTCCAGTTCGCCTTTCAGTACTTCTTGAGATAAAGATCTACTGCTTTCTGAGTCACCACTGCCCTGAGCTGGGACAAGCCCATCACCTGGGTATGTCCAGTCCGCTTTGTTTATGACATGAGTAAGATCGCAACTCTTAGCAAGCCAGTTGGCAAATTGCTCTTCTTGGTACAAGCCAGGAGATCAGATCCAAGCAAGAAGCTGGAGATGAGATGCCAAAGTTCTTGGGGAGGGATGGGGTCTATATTGTGTCTTAAGATCTTCCTCTTTGCTGCGGACCATTCTGCATGGGTGTTGGTCGGGGAGGAAAGGAAGAGGGTTTGCTTATCTCCTGTGCTGCATACCGGCGGGGACAGCAGCAATGGGGACAGAAGGATGTCTTTGACTTGGGGAAAGCAGTGAAGGGAAAAGTCTTTCTGAACCTTCCCCCTTTCTCCATTCCCAGCACGTGAGTGGGTGACCTCGCTAGAATAAAAAAGGGTAGGGTGGACACTAAATCTGGATGTCCTCAGAGGATTTGTATATTTTAGTTCCTTTTGAGATCAAATTCCTGCAACTGGCTCAGCACTCTTACGATTTCCCAGTTTGGGGGCAGAAACTAGATGTGAAAGTTGTGTAAGACAGGCCTTTGGGGGAGATTTGTCGCACACAAAGACAAAAATAAATTTGTTAATTTTTTCCCCTGTGGACTCTGTCCCTTGCTGACTGGATCACTTTATACTTCCTCTATATTTATCTCCCAGCTAAAGATGTTCTCAGATCATTTTCCCTAATTCCTCCAGTACCACTGCCATGCAAACTGCTGTCCTCACAGCACAGCTTTTGAAGTTGAGGTCCTTCTCACTGCTTCAGGCCCCGGTTTTCTTCAGTGCTTGCTAAATCTCACTGCCTCACAAGCTCCCCAAGTAGCCAGCCCGCTCTTGAAACTAATAGAAGGTGAAAGTGCCCAGTAACCAGGAAAATCAAGTATGATACTTCTCATGTAAGCTCACTCAAAATTAGAAAAATTACAAACGTATTTGGGTTTTTTTGCTTCTAAATTACTGGCCCACAGCCATAGCAATATTCACCAGTGCAGCTAACAACACTACATGCCTGCCAGCCATTATCTTGTTATAAAAGCCTTGTCCCTGCTCAGACACTAACTCATGAACACTCTGCAGACAACAACCTTGACAATAACCCTGCAGCTGGAGGACTGGCAGGAGGCGAGATTAAACAGCCCTATATAGGAGTGCAGCATGGTGAATGGCAGTTATCGGAAAGATGACTAACAAAACAAGACCAAAGTGGTCCAGAGGTTTCTGAAAGCTACAAAAGCCACAGAGAGTGAAATGAGAGACTTGGGTGGGGACCGCTGGAGGCACCGACTGGGAGCATCGCAGGGCGGCATGGGGAAGGGGCTCTCTCAGCTGGTAGGAAGCAGTGTCTGATGGCGAGGACACCAGAAGGAAGCACTTTCCTTGGCGCAGAGATGATGGCTTTGTTTGCCAGGGATTTAAAACTACACAGGAGGGCACCTGCTATGCTGAGAGCAGTGGTGTGCAGAGGGACTTGCCACAGTGGTCTTTTCTAACAGCTTTTCATATGGTACGGTAGCATTCCGGGCTTGCCAAAAGGTGAACATCTTTTGAGTGCAGTATAGCTAGAGATGACACTGTTAGCCAGCAGTCAGCACTTTTATTTTCAGCCAGGGAGTCCCCTGGGACCAATGATATTTTAAAAGCATAACAGTGAAAAAGCAGAAGCAAAGCCTGTGGCATTTCCGTGTTGGGAAAGATTTACATATTCTCAAATGACCTCCTGAGACTCCCGATGGTGATGTCCCTCCAAGGGGACAGAACACCTACAATTAAACATAAAGTTCATCTATTTAAAAACAAAACAGGCCTCCTTCTGCCAAGCTAACAGCCTTCACTGCATTCAGCACATTTGCCTTGCCATCTCATGAAAAATACCATATCTACATGCGCGCAGCACTTATAGTGGGAAACACATGCTTAAAAGGAAGGAGAGTTTCTCTGAACGTGGAAATTCTTCTCCAGCCCAGCACAACCTCAGGGTGCAGCCAGATGACAAACTGGCATCAATCTCACACCTTCCCCACATGAGCAGAGGTGATCTGGCTCCTCTTTCTCTTCCAACCCCAAGTGGTCCCACTGCTTTCCTTGTCAGGCTTTTCAGAGGCTGGTTCAATATGCCGTATTGGTGTAAAACAAGGGGGAAAAAAAGAAACTTTCTGCTAAGCTGGGAGTCAAATTTGCTCATCCATGGATCAGACACGTGCCAGAACCAGTACAAAGGAGGGGAGGATTGCACAGCTAGAAGCAGAGGAGAGAGGAGCACGATTGCACCTTTTGGTTTGGCTCCCTCAGCGTACCCTCTGGGGTACACAGCGTTGGGTGTAAAAGCAGACTGGCACTGAAGAGAGTGGGCTGACCCCCACAGAAAACTAACTCCTCACAAGTCAGGCAAGGGGATAACTCCAGCAGTGGCAGTCTTCATTTCTGTCAGATTAATTCCACCTGGTAAACCATGCTTGTAACTCAGAATTGAGGCAGCAACAAGCAGGAAAGGTGTGAGGGCGTATAGGGTGGCAACTTCTGCTGGTAACTTTCCGCAGTGTGTAAAACTTCAGTCCCGAACTTTGCATGTCTAAATGCAGGAATGTCTGACATTCACAATGCAAAAAAAGTTACAAATGTCTCAGTGATCCAAGAAATGCAAAAACACTGTTGCCCTCAGAGTAATGTGAGCTCACTGGAGTTATCTGGGTTTATTCTGATCTGACTGGAAAGAGGAAACAATGTGAGTGAAAGGAGAGTTCGAGCAGTAGCTTTACAAACTCAGTATGCAGGCAGATAACTCTATTTTGACTGTTTAAGAACTGTAGCTTGTCTATGTTTAATTTGCTGTGTTTTTTCTAAAGAACTCTTTCGCTTAAAAAAAAACACAGCAGAAGAGGTAAAACAGAGTCTGTAAGCAAAAGCAGGAGCCTTTAGTTGGGTTTCTGTTTCTCCAGACAAGCTGTTACAGCAGGTTTCACTCTGGATAGACAGACAGACAGACAGACAGAGAGACAGAAAAAGGAGTTCCTTAGTTCCTCTGCTCTTGTTTTTGAACCAAAGACATTTATTTTCTGCATGTCTGGAACAGGAGGAGACAGAAACTCATCTGAAAAAAGTAATTAAAAAACCAGCTGAAGGCAGCAAGAGCAATAAGATAGAAACTCAATTTGCATCCAGTGATCAAGTGGGAAAATCTGGTACGTAAAGAAAAATTTCTGCCATCTCCATCATGAAATCTGCCCTGGGCACAATCCATACGTGAGCTGGCACAGAAATTAGCCGCCAAGTCTCTAAATCTCATTACTAGATACTTTAATATTTGGGGGTGGCCATGAAACAAGGAATCTTTCTCGTTCTCAATCTTCTTTGTCCCTTTCCGAAACCAGGCTCCACTCTGAGCTCTTAATTGGCAGTAACATGTGAGAGGGGATTCCCAGAGTGAGTTGCTTGTGAGCCAACCCTCGCTCGCAACGCGGAGGGAAGTGGCTATTCCCCACACTCCCAACTCTCCAATAACTCAGAAAAGCTGTAGGGATTTTCCTCAAAACTTCCCAAAAAAATTCACCACTGGGAAGAAACCAAGCACTAGACGGTCCCCAGTCAGATGAAAAGACTCCAGAGGAGCCTAAAAGGAATACTCCATGAACTAAACCTGGGTTCGCTGGGGCCCTGCGATCAGTGCTTACACCACGTTCACACACAGGGCAGGGAAAGGTCATACTGGGTAACTTCTAGCAACATTTTCCTAATACAACAAACTGCGACTGAGAACATCCTGATATTCGTAGGTAGGTGTGAAGGTGCAATGGCAGGAGAAAAACAAGCCCATGCGAATACCGGCAATGGGTTCAGACTGTAAATAAATAAGTTTGTGCTGCAATCAAGGCTGTAATCAAGGCTGTTCTGTCACTTTTCCAGTGTGCTGAGACAGCAGGGTGTTCATACACATCAGTGTCTCCAGCAGCAGATGACATCTCTGAAACAGCTCTAAATTACACTGGCATTTCAGTGGGTCACCTCAGGTGAACCCCAGAGTAGCAAAATTCAATTCAAGGGGAAACAAATGTATCTACGTAGCTTGGGCATACACGAATTCCTATGAAATACAACTTTCAAATCATCCTTTTTAATTAAGACCCTCTTAAAGACTTCTTCTGCTATGATGTAGAAAATCAGTCTGGCATTCCCTATATTACTATTTCACTCACGTAAGGCATACACAGAGCACCTGCTTTCATCCTAGCACGCTACTGGACCTTTCGGAGCACTGTGGCACGGAGGCATGCAAGCACCAGAACACCTGGACTAAACCCAAGGATGCAAGATGTAGCCACAGGCTCTGGGTGCCAGCTTTGACTGTGCCTTCCTGGGGTCACGAGCCATCCCACATGGGGTCAGTTCTGGAAATGCTGGCCTTGGGTGACTCACTTAACAACGCTTGGGGAGTCACTGGCAGGGCGATGGCGGACTCCCAGGGCTTCACCATCGTGCCACGGCAAGGTCAAAGTCAGTCCTTGTGGTCCCTGTGGGTGATCTAGGGTAGGCATCACCTACAAGTGCTAGTAAAGCTTTTAAAACCACTCATTTGTGGGTACTGTGCCATATAATTTTAAGGGCTACTAACGTAGGAATGCCTCTTTTCAGACAGAAAGGTGGCAGGGTGTGTATGTGTGCACACAGTGAGAGAAAGGAAGTGCCTCGGCTGTGCTGTTCTTACGCGTCTGCCAAGCAACCTGCTCCTGAGGTAGCAGGACTTCCACAGACTCATTGCGTGGGAAGCATATAACAATCATGCCCCAAAGCTGATATAATGCTTTAAACAAACGTGTTTTTTCCATTCCATCTCTTGCAGAATTAAACCCCAGAATTTTGTAACCGATCAGATTTGGAGAAGTAAGTCTTCTCAGCAACAGGATGACCTGCTGGCCTATGCATTTGTGCCTTGTGTTTCCCAGCCCAGGCACTTCTCCCTGCACCTCCCAGCCTGTTCCCAAGCCCTTGGTGCCACCACGCTCCTTACAGCCCCCTGCTGCCCCTTCTGTTGGCTGGACACGAGGAGAGGAGGCCCGGGCTCTGGCTGTTTGGGTGCTGCTCATGGCTAGCCAGTGGCAGGCAAGGAAGCAGCACCTCTGCCAGCTCTGCCTTCCTGTCAAATTTGGTTGAAACTGGGAAGGGGATTTGAAAGTTAGGAGCAGGGGCCGAAGATGCAGATGGAGAGACAGAAAGCAGAATAAACTATCATTCCCTTAGTAAACCATACCGAAAAAAGTACAATTATAGGAACACCTAGTTTTCTGTTATCAAACTCCTAGTTCTAGTACTGGATATTAGCGTGTATCAGACTGTATATCCAAGTATTGCCCATCTTTGGCCTTGGAATCAGCATCCCTTTTAGAGAAACGACACAAGAGGCTAATTACCACATGCTTGTAATTACATTAATGACATACCACAAGCTCTTAAAAGTACAGAGAGAGAAACAGTTCCGCACAGGATAGATTGTTTGCCCATTGCAGTACGGGCAAAAAACATCCACACTTGACACGTGCTTCGCAACCACAGAGGTAGGGGAAGGAGTGTGTGGGAAGACAGGAAAGTAGAGATCTCCCAAGTGGCATTTGAGGTGGTTTCTTTCTTTACAAGTGAGCTCCGTGATTCAATCCCTGTTAAATTATCTGACTTTTGTTTTAAGATTCAGAGACAAACTCAAAACGAAACTCAGCATCAAATATCTCCGTTTCACAAAATCAGCATGAAAAGCTCTTATTTTTACATAATTTGATTTTAAATCAAAGCCTCAGTCCAGCCCAGGTTTGCTCTAGAGTATCGTTAGCTACAATGAAACACTAAAATTGCCAATAAGAACAATCTATTTTGCATCCACAATGAAACACAGCTCAGAAGTGAGTTTTGTGTGGTTTCAAGGTTAACATTTCACACAGCTGAGAAGACTCATCCCAAGCTTCTTGAGGTCAGGAGAGACCTGTGGACTTCAGCGAGCTTTGCAGCAGGACAGGGGGACAGCCTCCAGCGTGGACTGGTGTTGTTGGAGAAAGCACTCACTGTGCGCGGCGCTGCCCAGGCAGCGGAGAGCCCTCCGACCCACCACGCGGCCCTGTTTTCCCCACTGCACGCTCACTTTTAGCCATCCAAAAAACCGCAGAAATTGCTCCATCACCAAAGCTGAAGCCTGAGGGGCCGTGTCACGTACTTCCCACAGATGTCAGCCACCCCGAAAGCACTCTCCTTCCTCTCACCTCAGCTGGGATAGGCGACCACCTTACCCCTCTGGGAGCCGGAAGCCTGGCACAACCATCCTTGGGAGCTGAGAGCTCGGGGGTCCTCAGGGCTCACCCCCAAACCCTGGCCCAGCCTCAACCCTGGCAGAATCACAGAATGGTAGGGACTGGAAGGGACCTCTGGAGATCATCTAGTCCAACCCCCCTGTCAAAGCACGTTCACCTAGAGTGGGCTGGACAGGAACGCATCCAGGTGGGTTTTGAATACCTCCAGAGAAGGAGACTCCACCACCTCTCTGGGCAGCCTATTCCAGTGATCTGTCGCCCTCAAAGTGAAGAAGTTTTTCCTCACGTTGAGATGGAATTCCCTGTGTTCCAGTTTGCGCCCGCTGCCCCTTGTCCCTTGTTGCTGGGCACCACTGAAAAGAGTCTGGCCCCATCCTGTTGACACCCGCCCTTCAGATGTTTATAAGCATTGATGAGATCCCCTCTCATAAGGCACCAGAACGTGTGCCCTAGGGGCCACCGTCCCCTGCCGACCACCACAGGGCTCAGGCCCAGCACACCCCCTCCCACGCTCCCACACCGCTTACCTAAATGAAGGCAGAGCACCACGAAGAGCCCGAGCCCCAGCCACCTCCTCAAGGCCAGCGCCGGCGGGGCGGTGGGCAGGCACTCCATATTCCTGTAGTTCCTGGGCCGGTAGGAGAGGGGGACAGGGTTAGCGGGGGGATGGCACCCGGAGGAGCTACAGCACCCGCCACCACACCCCTCTCCTTCCTGCCCCAAAAAAACACCAGCAGAAGCCCAGCCCACCCAGTTTCCTCCCCAGCACCCCCCCCAGGGCTACCTGTGGCTTCCCTGGGTGAGCGGCCCGGAGGCCACCCCCTGAGGCAGGGAGGCGGTGGGGGGCTCAGCGCCGGGCCATGGGCACCCGGCTCCTGCCGCAGGGCTGCTGAGACTCTGGCTCCCTGGCGGGGCGCGGGCGGAAGGCTGGGCGGCGGGCGGGCGCTCGCCCTCATAAGTCACCTCACGCCCGCCCACGGCTTCCTCGCTGGGACGTGGGGGGAAGGCTGGGCGGCGGGCGGGCGCTCGCCCTCATAAGTCACCTCACGCCCGCCCACGGCTTCCTCGCTGGGACGTGGGGGGAAGGCTGGGCGGCGGGCGGGCGCCCTCCTTCCTAAGTCACCTCGCGCTCGGGCGTGCGCAGGGCGGCCCTGTGGGCCACCAGGCGTGGGCATGGGTGCCGCCTTTGCCCCTTGCGGCCACCGGCTTTGCTGCCCCTCCAGCAAGGAAGGGGGCAGGAGGGCTTTGGGCTGAGGGGGCAGGAAAGGGCCCTGCTGGCGACCGGCGGGTGTCGAGCGCAGGAGTCGGGCAGTGCTGGCACCCGTGGGGCCTCCCAGGTCAGCGTCTAAAATGCGACTAAGCTAAGCACCTGATGCTACTGTGGGAATAATCCTGTAAAGTCATACTCGGAATGTCAAAGAACCCCACACCATCATTTCAGGCCCAGCCGGCTCTAATCCATCAAGTTCAGCTAAAGAAAATTTAAGAAAGACTGCTCAAGCCGCTGTCAGGGCCGAGTTCCCGGGCAGGGAGCAGCCCCTGGCCATGCAACCAGGATCAAAGGGGCTCCGGAGAGCATCCATCAGCCCTGGCGGGAGAGGTGGAGTTGTCTTCCCAGCGCCAGGTTCTCCTCCCCCAGGAGACACCCACCACTCGCCCATGGCACCCACCACCATCCCCTTCCTCCCCCTCCCTGTCTTGCCCCGGCTCCAGACAGGAGAGGGGAGAGGTGTGGGCAGCACCTTGTTCTAGAGCCTGGAAGGGCAGAGCCCTCACGAGCCTGAGTTGGCTAACAGAACCAGTCTGAAGTAAATCCCAAGCAGAAAAACAAACCACTTGCTTAAAAAATACAAGCCCAAGGGAATAAACAGGTGCTTAGCGACACAGA
>KZ506832.1:88977-102218 GCA_002844005.1 Limosa lapponica baueri | reverse complement strand
TATTCCATAGAGAAATCAAATACCAGAACAAGAACAGGTTACAACTTCCCTGTAGAGAAAAAAAATCATTCTATATGAAAAGGCAGAGAGGAGTTTGCTGTTGAGACAGACTAGGACTCTGTGTCTCTCCATTGCAGGGTTTCTAGTGCATGTATTTTATCATTTGGGCTCTGATTTAAATCCTGTACTTTTGTACTCTACCCATGCATTTTCCAACAGGATGACCAGCATGGTTTGCAAATGCAGATGACATGAGGACCAAGTGTTTTCACAGTACTCAGAGTAGAAAAAAATATCATTAATATACTCATTCATACATTGTTTTCCCAAGTCACAGTCCTAGCTTTCAGACAGGGACTGCCTCTCTGCAAGTCAGATGAGCCCATGCACTTTCTTCTCCTAGTCTAATCATGTATCCCACATTATTATGGAGTTACTGGCAAACCTGTTACAGCTGTACAGTTTATCATCTCACTTTCATTTTAAATTCAAGATTTTTATTTTTTTTTAGTATTTCTGCCATTAGTATATTACAACTAGAATGAAACTCCAGCCTGTTACATCCACATCTGCATTTCTTGCTTGAGGTTTAACGCTGCTCTAAGATGAGCAGAAAGTGATTGAGCTCATCAGCTGCCAATCCGTAGTGAGGAGGCATCATATCCCTTCTTACTAATCACTAATCACTTCGTTAAGGCTGCCTAGATTTTACATAGACAGCTGAACTCACAGATGTTATTCTCGGTCAGAGCTCCTTCTCTTTTTCTATGTATCGTGGCTCTTGGTATCTTCTCCTTCAGAGAACTCCCTGATTGCAAGGACACTGCAATAACAGAGAGAGCATAGCGGTCAAGTGCTTTGTTCTGCTTTGATCAGTGGCAGAAGTCATAATTTTTTCATCAGTTAAAGCTTCCCTAAGCACATATCCTTGATTCTTGGAAGCCATCTCTTCAAGGGAAGAGGTATTATGCATCCTTAGGACACTAACAAAGCTGAAGGACTCATACATATTGAAGTTCAGAAGAGACTCCTTTATATGAGCACTGTAGTGGGTACTGTAAGCCCACTAATTCACAGCTAAATCCCCACAGGAACAAGCTTTATCGCACAATTTAATAGGCCTTCAGCATTTCACCTATATGTACTCCAGAAACAGGTTTAAACGGGTAGAAGTATTGCAGCCTGAAAAGGGAAGCTTGGATTTAATAAGAAAGGGTCTTTAAATTCTGCTAAAAACAGTTACTGTGGAAAAGAGGAAGATATGAGAGTATCACACCCCACATTTTTCCTCTGCTTTCACACAAAACCATGAGGAAAAAAGCAGAAAAGACAAGTGAAATTTTGCAGTGTATGTACTATGTAGAGGAAATTAATTTCACTAATCAGCACTTGTGGTAGTTACCCTTAGCACTCAAGGGGGAGGCTATCAAATATGTCACTGCTAGATTTCTCCTGTAGACCCACTGACATCACCATTTTTCCGAATGTCAGAGCCACCGCTGCAGAAACGCACTTCCAGTCCACTGAAACATTATTATTTTGAACACTTAGTAAAAACAAACAAACAAAAAACAATCTCCCCCTATTTCTCAGTCACCAGCTCAGAGAAGTATCAGAACGGGCAGAACTGGGTAAATACTGAAAACCAAAAAACAGCACCTACTCTCCAGTGAGGATTCATAACCACATTCCCTCCTTCAGAACTGCGATCCCTTTTATTGGTTTTAATGTGAATGAAGATTCCCACCTGTGTTAATCGGAACTAAAAGTACCTCTGCATGCTGCTAATACAAGAACGACCAGGCTGAATGGGCAGTAACCCAGATGTGTTTTCAGAGATGTATATCACCAAAAAATGATTGTGCAAGTGGCCTTAAAACATCGCTGTCAGAGAAATGATCCCATTGCAAAGCAGAGTAACATTTTTAGGAATCCTTTTTGTTAGCATTTGGTGGCTCAAATATCAGCATGTGGAATATGAGGTATATGGAGTAATGAACCTAATTCAGCTGGTAACACTCATCTGTTCATCAGTGGAAGTAAATGACACCTTTTTTTCTTTTCCTTAAGAGAAGGGCAGAAGGCAGGCTTACCAAAGAGGTCCCAGCAGCCTGAGAAGTTAAGCCGTTCACACAAAGGTAGACTGTATCCTACGCATTGTCAATAACAAATGAAAAAAACTTTGTGGGGAAAGAGAAAAATCCAACAGTTTCATGTTACAGAAAATCACCTTCATCTTAAAAAGGAAAATAACAATAACAAAAATTCCACTGCTCAAGAGATTTCTTGTTCTTGTTTTTTTTTCCCCTAGCTGTCCTCAACCTTCAGACTGTAAAGCTGGCAAGATTTGAAGATGTTAAATGCTTCATCCCAGAACAGATTAGAGCTCAAGTATGGTCTTGTTTACAGAAAAAAGAAAAAAAAAAAAGAAAAACAAAAGAGAAAAAAAAGAGAACTTTCAGGAAACAAGGGCAGGTTTCACTTGTGGCAACCTACTTTCAGCATGGCAGGACAGACAGCACCGGCCCCTTGGAGCATGGGAGGGAGCCATTTCATCCAAAGATGTTGCTGGGTGATGGCCCACTTCAAGGGGTTTGGCATTCAATGTGCACTGGTGCTCAGGCCAACTGAAGGAGGAAACCTCGGGCAGTGTCCCCATGCGGGGCTCAATCTTCTCTCTGTGTTCAGCAAAGGTTGCACGTGGTTGCTGGGGATCCCTTCTGCGGCATCATCCCCTAGGTACTGTGCTCCTCCACCACCCTGGGCCCAAGGAAGTCCTCGCTGGACCTGTGAAGGCCATTTTAGACCTGGGAGATGGGCTAAGCCAGTGTCTGCCCCTGTACAGTCCTCTGGGCTTGGTGGACCGTTGTTCTGCAGCCCGTCTGGCGTGATGCATGCTCCAGAGAACAGCGGTCTTCTGGCCTTCAGGAGTGGTTTGTATGCTGTGGCAGGCCTTTCAGGGGGCTACCAGCTTTGCAATGAGGTAACATCCAAGGTAGGAGACAGACTCTGTTTCCCATTATCACTCAGCGAGTCAAATCCACAGATTCCTTATCTCAGTAGGGCCAAACTCTGTGCTCATAAAACCAAGGCAGAGAGTCACTGCTATCGAAGTGTGCTGGGGATGGGACAAGTATCACAAGCACAGTTCCTGGCTGGGACCAGGTCTAGCAATGCCCAGGGCAGGCAGCACTGCTGGGTGCTGGCTTGGTTGGGCACAGACAAATAATGTGGTTTGGTGACATGGTGCATTAGAAAGCACAGGTAGTATGTCTGCTGTGCCATGGTAAATCAGGAGTGATGAATAAAGTTAAAAAAAATCTTCTGAACGCAGAAGTGGGGAATGTGATGAATTAATTCAAGTAAGGTAAATGAAAAATGCACCTACATTGTTTGGGAAGTGTAACATCACCTCGATTACTGCGTGGATGTTTGATTTTTACTGCTCAAAGCACCAAGGCCTCTTGTCAAAACCAAAGCTGCTTTAATAATCTGGGATTAACCGTCTTCATTTACGCTCACAGCAAACTGCTGTATGGGGCTCACTCGATCACTGTACTTTGCTGTTGTGAGGCATCACCGTTTGGGTAACCACCATGTAGAAGAGCCCAGCGTGCTCAGGTGGTCTACGCAGGAAAGAGTTAGTGGATCTCTTCTCCACAGGTTGCAAGATGGCATTCACAGTTGCCCTCATCCACCCTCTCCCAGGCTAGTTCCTGCAAGCTCTTCCCCTGCAGCAGAGGTGGTTCATCTGCTTGTAAAGGAGAACCCAAGGATCTCCCACGGTTTCCACCCCAGTGTGTGAAGACAGAGCAGCAGATACACCAGTTCTCCTCAACAAAGCAGGCTGTGCTGCCTCCAATGGCTGTGCCAGCCCTCCTGGCTGGGGAGTCACAGCCCTCAGCAGTAGCAGGCTGTGAAGAAGACATGAGCTGATTATGGTTTTTTTTTAACATTCGCACCAGCTATTTCAGCACATTGGTGGCTCAAACGCTGTCGCCAGCTGTAAGTTACTATTTGTGCTGGTTGCTTTGTTGGCTTCTGCTGGCTCATAAAGCGCTGAGAGGCTTGGTCCTGTTTTCACAGGCAGTTTAGGTTGCCAGGGCTTGGCAGCTCTCCAGGAGCATGGCTGTGGCTGAGGTGGCCTCATCCTGACTACCCTCACTGTGGCCCCAGGACAGAGAGCAGGGACAACATGGCACCACGTGCAGCAGCAGCACTGGCTGCCACACCAGGCGAGCGATCAGGTAGACACCGCTGAAACACAACCCCTGTTAGAACATGCTGGGCTGTATTTTCCCTTTTTCCCTTCTTTTTTTTTTTTTTTTTTTTTTTTTTTTTTTGGTGCTATTACACAGAAGAGATTTAAATGCAGCAATGAGCAAGCATTGAAAAGGAACCTGCTTGACCTCAGAGGGCTACTGCTGGAGCATATGCATGTTTACAGCACGCTCCCTGCCCTGTTCTCCTGCCTCAGAGGGCTGCTGGAGCCCTGCCTCCCCCGGCAGGCAGGGCACCTGCGCTCCCTGCTCCGGGTGTTAGCAGTGCCGGAGTGCAGCTAAGGACAACCGGGTCCCTGGAAAGCCTGCCTAATCAGGCATTTTGCTAGTTGGCACAAGAGGCTGCATCATGGGGAAGTTGATTTTCAGTCTGGTTCCTATCCAGATAGGACAGTTGTGTTCTGTGTTACCTGGGGAACAGAGCTTGCTCTTGCATTCACTGGGGAAAAAAAGTGTAAAGCTCTGAGTTGGCTTCAGAGGGGACCACATGGAGGCAAGGTCTGAGGACTTTGGTCCTAGAGGTTTTGCAGAGGTCCACAGAAATTCAAGCTGTCTTAATCATAAAACCACAGTGACAATGAGAAACTGGCATAGTGCAAACGTAAGCAAGAATACGTTTAAGCATGTGTGTCAACATGATGACACACAGATATGAAAATGCCTGTGTAAAATGAATGAATCAAGGTGTAAAGTAGCATGTTTGAAAAGTAGCTCTTTAGATCTGCCTTCTATATGAGATCTGTTGGGCATTTGTCCTGCCAACTTCAGGAATTTGTCAATTTGACTAAGGGCTGACAACCTGTAAGTGGGATTTGCTTGTCAAAATGTTGTTTTGATTTTAGCAATCGACAGCTGATTCACATGGTGCTCGGCTTCTAGATGCAGGCTTACAAAAATCCCAAGAATTACTTCATACTGTCAACCAGAGAGAGGGACAAATCTCACCCTGGAACGTTTATCCCTCAGAGCCCCCTTGGAATCTGGTTCAAAATGCTAACCCAACAAAGAAAATAAATAAAATCAACCTCCTTTTCTTGGCCATCTTTGTGAGTTGCATCAATTTACTGGAATATCAGACGAGCCCAAGAACCAGCCTCAGCAGCAGAATCTGGTGGGCTGAGGGCAGAGAGAAGGGACAGATCCCTGTTGGCAAAAGCCAGGTATTAAATCAGCTCTGACTGTTGTATATGATTTCACCCAAAGCATTTGTTCAGACCTCTCCTGTCTTTGAGAGTGGAGTAAGGCAAATCACACCTTGTGCCCACTAGGAGCATGTAAATGAGGAGATAATGAGAATCAATGATCATGCTGCTACCTCGCAGCCTAGCTTCCTACCTGCAATTTCCCCATATGGACAAGCACAGTGTTTGCAAGTGTGAATATCATTCTGACACAGATTTGTATATATAATGCAACACTGATTTCAAGAGGAGTCACGCCTGAAGAGCAGAATTACACCCTCTGTTAAAAGCAGAGCTGAAAGCGGTACCTGTAATCAGTGCTGCTAGGCATTGTTATCCTCTGCTTTGGTTGTGGTTAGGCTTCATTTTAAAGGCATTAGCTCTGCTGGGATGAGATTTTATATACCAGATATGGTTTAGACTGATCTATTTTAAAAAATCCACCAAAAAAAAAAGAGAAAAGAACCATCTATTTCTAAGACTAACAGTAAGAAAATAAGAAGCTTTCTTTTCCTGAGATTATGCCTGTATATCCTTACTGGGCTCTGGCTTGTTTCTGTGTTGGAATAAGGAATTCACTAGTCAGAAAAGCACTGTCAGAAACCCTGCTTTTTCTGACCCTATGAAAAAATACGCCCATATCTGTGTTAAAAAGCATTAGCTGGTTTCATTTTACATGGGCTCAGTAGAGGGATCAGTACAGAAAGCCTCCAAAACCTCCATCTGCAGCAAGATTGTGCTGGCAACCTGCGGACTGGCCTCTTCTCACGTCAGAGTAGTTTTCCTGCCAACCACAACAATTGTTGACATATTTGCTTATTTAGAGACAGCTATGTATCTGTCCTTGCTGGTGCATCTGCAGACATAGCTCACTCTAGTGTAGACACAAATCAGAGAGCAACATGGGAAGTGCAAATTCAGGGCTTTCAGGAAGCAAAGCTCAAAAGGACTCAATTCCAGAAACCTGCCAGGTTGACATTTGAAGGTGGGAGGGGGAGTTCAGGAGAAAACAAACAAAAGCAAAAGCCCCCAAAGCCTAAAACAAGAACGAAACCTGAAAACATTTGAACCTCAAACTTCAATGTGGTGTCCAGCTTTGGTTTGTTTCTTTTCCCTTCGAATCTAAAAAAGAGTGATTTTCTGTAAGTGCGAGGCATGGGATTTCCCCCTTTACAGGGGTATCACACATTATTGGTGGAAACCCTTGGAGCCCTGGGGCATGAGTACCTTTTACGTGGTTGTGCCTTCCTTCAAAGGCACCATCCACTCGCTGTGAAGCTCAGGTGAGCCTGCTTGTTGAATTCAGTTCCCCTGACAATGTATCTTGTCTTCCACTTTGGCCACTGGGAGAAGGCAAAGACTAAGGGGAGGTCCGAGATCTAAACCTCCTCATGAAGAGCCTCAAGAAGAGAAAAAGCAATCTTCCAGCACAGGTGCTGTGTTTGGCCTGTTTGGCAAATGTGTTCTCCATGCCCATATACACACAGGTTCCCTCTCTGGCATCTCACAGCCGAGTCCTGGTTTTTAGAAGTTTGCAACCTTCAGGAGAAGGCTGCACCATGATGGGGACCTTTAGAAGGTGGCAAGCACCATCAGCAACCCTATGATTGCCTTTGGGAATAAGCCCGAAGGCTGCTTGGACATCCCAGCTCACATATCTCTCCAGCCTGGGTTTCTTAACGATAGCAATGACATTTGCTATGCTCCTCTCCACTGGTAGAAATTCTTACCGCTAGACCATGTTTTCACATGCCAGCTCCTGAACTTGGGGATTATGTTGCCCCTCATTTCTCCCTACCACCACCCACACATACAACCACCCCCTGCTCAGTAAGGAGTGCCATCAGTTCTTCTGGTTTGCTTCCTCCTGGCCACGGCACAAGGCACCTACGGGTTCCTCATCCAGCCTCATTTATGGCTGGACACATTTGTGTCAGTCCAAGCGCGGTCTCACAGGTTTCACTATCACAGCCAAGACAACTTAAGCCACGCATGGCTAGGTTACATCAAAGCGGCTGGCATGTCAGGGATATTCAGCGGAAAAAATGAGAAGGCTCTGGAGACCAAGGATGGGATAAGCAACATTTCACTTCCCAAGCACCAGTCCCAGTGCAAGCAGATGACTGAACAGCATGCAAAAAGATCTCGCACTCCTCTGCCTCTTACAGCCCCCCAGCTACTCCAGCACGACAGCTTCTTTGACAGACCAGAGACCAACGCGTTTTCCACACTCAGCAAATGCCTGCTCTGACACAAAGCCGGACTCCTGAGCTCATGCTCTTGTCACATCCATGTCAAACAAGAAGCCGTCCTGTGCTCCCACTGCTGAGTGTTTGGGGTGGAACACAGCAAAGGGGTCTTTGATAGAGAACGAAAGTGCAAGTGTTATTTTCTCCTCTGCTTCAAGCAGAAGTCACTGCTTGGAGGTGGTACAGAGTTGCTGTCACTGGCTGGGTACAGACTGCAGCAATACTTAGACCTACAAGAGGGGCAGCATCCTTTTTCCCACGCCTCCCTCTGTCTCCTGGATCTGTGTTTTTCTTAACTTGCAACTGACTTTTGACAACACATGGTCTGACATATACCACAAATCAAATATATTTGGGGTTTTTTTTCCGCAAACCAGATCCTCTAATACTGTCTTGCAGCTTTGTGCAGCCACACACCTGGCAGATCAATGACAGAATATTTCCTCTCAGATCTCAAATGCTATCTCAGTTTTAAGAGCAAGAGGTTTCACAGTTAGCAGCTTTCTTTGTCTAGTGATTGCTGTCAAGAGCTTGCCCCTCCTTTCTGCCAGACCAGGGCCATCGTGGGAACACACCAGAGGGCTAACCATAGCACATCGGTGTCTTTGGTGGCCTCCTCCAAAGGCTTCATTCCCCTGCAAGTTTGGGTACACGCAAGGGGTAAGGGTGAAGCCAGAGGAGGGGAGGTGAGAAGTCAATGTCCTTGAAATACCTCTCCACTCCTCCTTCTCCATGCATCAAGGCAGCATCACCATTGGATTGCATCACACAAAGTGCGTAAGTACAGAAAGGAAGCAGGCAGATATTTTTAAGCCTTCTTAGACCAATGGATAAAACAGAGCATTCAGTGGTGTTGTTCATACGTTCCTCTTCTGTCATACACCAGTACTTCCCAATTCTCTGAAATCCAATTCATGAAGAATGAAATGCAGAAGTAACCTTTCAAAATGTCGTGTTTTGCTGCGCCTAAGCCCTTTCCCACCAATTCTCATGCCCCTTTGGTTACCTTGGTATATGGCCAAAAGTAGGAGACATTCCCAGGAACCGCAGTGTTTTAGAGGGAGCTGGTGAAGAAACAGCCAGAAGAGAAAGGCAGGAGAGAAGGCTCAGGTCACAACCCAGCATCAGAGAAATCCCTGTGGTGGAAAATAACCACTCACTCAAATAACTCAAAGCCACTACAGGGCTTTTCCTAACCTATCATACCTAGGATTTTGCCTAGTCTCAGTTTAAGTCATTCAAGCCGAGGAAAGTCATCCTTCAGCCTGGCAGGTCTTGGTGCTGTAAGTTCTCCCTGATAAGCTAACGGGAGTTTCTGAGCACCATTCTCATTTGCCTGCTTCCCCAGACCTCAGCTAGCGCCTCCACCTCTTCCTTACTCAAGTTTAGCTCTCATGCCTGTATACAACCTGTGTTTTCCTTACACAGCTTGAACACACTTGCAACCTGCTGGGAGAAGAAAGAGGAGACCCTGCTCCCCAGCCTTGCTCCTTTCCCACCTTTATTTTTACACTCTCTCTCACCTTCACCTAACTGTATTTTGGCAGGATGGAGGGCCAAATGGGCTTTATGCTGGAGGTGGATGATCCTCATGGGAGGAGGTGGATGCATGCAGCTGGGAGGAGGGAAAGCGGGAGGGAAAGAGGAGGAGCAGTAGTTTTTGGAGGGGCCCGGTAGTTTATTTGCCTCCGCTGTAGTGTGGAAGCACACGTTGCCTGTGTGAACCACATGTGCTTGGCTGCATCTGCTGCTGTTGCAACACCATGAGCCTCAGCAGAGCTACCATCAGGATTGCGAGACGCACTGTGCTCTCTCTCCCAGAAGGCTGAACTCCCTCTCCTGTGGCTGTTCTCCATGTTCCTCGCACCTGACACACCTTTTCTACAGCACGGCCTGCAATTCTGTTCCCCAGATTGTATCTTTTCTCTCAGAAAGGAGAAAAACTCCTTTGCTCTCAAAGCAGAAAGCACATTTACCACTTTAAACATTGCTGCTTCCGCAATGCAGGAAAAGCGTCACATTTCAAAACCTATAGCATGATGAAACCTCCTCCCCTCCCATCGCCAAGTGGCTGGCCACGTTTAACCCACCACATCCTGCTAGGGCTTATCTTCATTGGCAAGTGCCAAAAACCTCAACATTTATCCTGCCAGTGGCTGTAAGGTGAGTTGAGAGTGGCTGTAAGGCAGGCTTTGATGAGCCCCTCTGCTCACAGGCACAACATCCCTCCGATGAGCTCCCCCAACGCCCCCCAGTAGACTCAGGAAGGACACGGATACAACTGCCAGCAGCTTATGGAAAGAAGGCGGCAGAAGGGACAGCAATGCAGACACCTTCACCCTGCAGGTGGGGAGCACAGTGCCAGCACTGGCACACAGTCGAAAATGAAAATGTCACTTGATTTACATCAAGGACCAACTGGCCTGCCAGCTCTGGAGCCTCAGATCCACTGCTTGAGCCAAACCGGGTCCACAGGAGCCAGCCAGGATTGCTTCACTGATGTCCCCAGGCTAAAAAAGCAGGACTTGCAGCCTGCTGGGGAGATCCCTGTCCCCACACACTCCTGTTTACCAACAAGCCAACTATACACCTAATGGAGGGGCAGTAAAGATGAGTTCCTTTTCCCAGCTGTGAACATGGGAGAGGTGATCATAGCCCTCAGCTCACCCAGGAGATGTTCCCTACGTCACTGACCTTGCTGGTTGCCCCAAATTGGCATTGCACTGCCTCTCTCTGTGGTAAAGCAATCTGCTTATCTTCTACCTGGCAGAATTACGGTTATTTGAAACAGACTCAGTGGTTTGGGTTCTTTTTTTTCTTTTTCTTTTTTTTTTCTTTTTAAACCTGTGTTAAAGAGGGCTTTTGGAAGCGTCCTGAGGAGAGTGGCAGGTGCCACAATGCATAGTTCGCACTAACTTTCCACTGTCTCTCTTTTGCCCTGGGAAGTGAGCCAGACCCTCTCTTGTGGAAGAAGGCAAGACCGGACAGAAAGAGGCAGATATTTCTGCAGTGAAGTCTGGTTTCTTGATTAAGAGGCTGAAGTCCAGTATTCCCTGAAACCAAGTTGGTCACCTAGAGGCACCTTCTCTGCTGCCGTCTCCAAAACTTGTTCCAGCCAAGCCCTTAAAAATGTCTCTCCTTATTCCCCAAATATGCCCATGCATGATCCCATGTCCAGGCACAAGCACCTTTGCAACTGGCTTCCCCCCAGGCACAGGCTGTATTTGCAGCCAAGGCTCTCGCCATCTTTTTCAGCTGTGCTTCCTTGGACAGGATGGAGAGAGGCGAGGGCCCCCCATGACATCACCATGGGAAGTCAAGCAACGAGTGAGGGTCACCACCCCACCAGTGTTAGCTGCAGAAACCGAGGCAGAAAGTGCCCTGCCGTGTCTAGGATGAAGGAAGCACCAAGGCAGAAGCACCCGCTGCCGCTGGGTGCTCATCCCCTGCTGCAAACATCCAGCCAGGGCGAGTGCCGCAGCCCCCAGCATCCTGCAGCAGCGAGTGTTTCCCTCACACCTGCACGAGGAGTCATGCACCGCTGCCTCACCAGCAATTGCTGCCCGGGCTCCCCGCAGTGAGCCGGCCAGGTCCCGAGCAGACCTCACGTGGCATTTGCTGCCCCTGTTTTGAATGCGCCTGTTAACAGCAGCTTATTATTTACTGGCCAGTGACAAAGACAGACATGCACCTGGGGACTGAGAAGTAGGGTAAGCCCAGAAGTATTCCCCACTCAAAAAAATGCCTGGGGCCATTACAGAGAAAAAAGTGCTATTAAAAGAATGAGTGACTGTTAAGGGGTTGGCACTGGTCCAAAATGAACGTGCTCGAGGACCCCAGGGGGTCCAAAGTCACCTTTGAACCTGGGGGGCAAAGAGAAGTGGTGAAAAATGAGAATTCCAGATGTTCCCTTGTCGTCCTGTTTCAGGGACAGCTGTAGGACCTAGAACAGGGGGCAATGCCGTGTTTAAGAGCGTGCATCTTGCATTTTTAGTGTTCATCTTCCTCCAGCTCTTGGCCTGAAGGCCTCATGTAGTTCTGAGGAAATGTCCCTCAGGGTCTAAACCAGTACGTAGCTCCAGTGCTCCAATGCTACCCTTCACAGCCCCTCTGAATAGGAGCCCTCAACCCTGGGCTCATCTAGAAAGGCACATTTTTTTTTTAGTCAGAAAGAATTACCCTTTTTTTCCAGATGAATGTGAAGGAAAATTCTGAGTCTAAGTGAGTTCTAACCACAGTGTCCAACACATGGCAGCGGCATGTCAGCAAGCTCCTCCAAGGTGGTACTTTCCAGAGGCATATCCTGGCCATTGGTCCACCGCAGCCTAAATTTTCATTAAAAAAAAATACAACAAAAAACCCCAGAAAGGTGCAACATGGTGAGTCTTTAACTCTTTGCACGGTTCAGCACCAGAAGGCCATCCTTGCCAAGCGGGACGGGTTGTTTCCCCCCTTCTCCGCACCATGGAGTGAGTCAGGTCCTCAGAGCCAGAGGTGTTCCCTGATGAAGAGCACTCTTCTCACTCACCTCATGGGCATCCCGTGGGACTTGCATAGGGCGATCCCTTGGATCAATGCATGCAGTACAGCCTGAAAACTGCCGCCCTCCCCACCCCACATTTGCAAGCTCCTGCTGCTGGCTCATCGTCCATCATCTGTCAGCAAGGAGCCCTCAAAGTTTTTCTGTGACACATCTCAGATGTCACTTAACTCTACTGCGCGTCTTGGTTTCGTTTTTTAGGATGCTGAAAGAGCTCGGGAACCAGGAAACAATGATGAGAACCAAAGATCTCAGTGCCGCAAGCATTTTGTGCTGGTGCAGAGGCGTTCTCCCATTTTCCTGTCCATTTTGGCAACCCTGCAACTTTCCTGCAGCAGGAGCCCTTCCTCACCAGATAGACAGCCAAAAGCAGGAGGGGGTTTCCCTCTCGCAGGCCTAAACCTTAGGAGAGAAAAACCCTGCTTCACTTCTAAGCGCTGAGCCAACTTGAGTAAATTCAGAGCTGTTCTATATAAAGCAGAGAAGCAGAAAAGGTCAGCAGGCACCGCTGGCAGTGCCGAGACACCGGCAGCTTCTATTCCCACTTCCTTTTCTGTTACTATTTTCTCTACCAGATGGTTCTCAAACTCCATGTTTGCAGCGGGCTGCAGGGGAGCAGCAGATGTCAGAACGGGCAGGGCATATCGAACCCTTGCAGCCGCCCGGGGGGACAGCCCGGCTCAGCCCCTGTGCTCTCTGCTACCTGAAATCCCCAGGGCCCCGCTCCAGCCCCCTCCTCTCCCTTGCCCCCAAATTCCCCAGGGACTCTGCTCTGACCCAGCGCTACATTCGTGATTGCCCTGAAATCCCCCAGGGCTGCAGCTCAAAAACTACCACTGCCTTCTCTCATAGGCAAGGGGGGGAATTTTTTTCCCTTCGTGTAAAGAAGCGCTGGTACCTTCTGGGGTGAACTGGGGCTGTGGAGAGCACGTCAAGTGACTGACAGTCGGCAAAAAGGTTTGGCCTCCACAAGACGCAGCCTGAGCCACAT
>KZ506832.1:76805-87776 GCA_002844005.1 Limosa lapponica baueri | reverse complement strand
GGCCGCGGCACCCGGCATAGTCCTGAGCTGCTGCCACTGCCCTTGGAGGAGATGGCCCGCTGCCCCAGGCCCCGGGGGGAAGCGTGTGCTTTGAGGCAATATATCCTCTGAGGGAGACAGGGGTGCTGGGCCGGCTGACCATCCTGCTGGAGCTCAGCAGTCAAGGCTTGAACTGTGAGTGATTTTCTTTTCAACCTCCCTCTCTGTTGTTGGAACCAGTTCAGAGGAGGGCCACAGCAGCAACCAGAGAGGTGGAGCACAGCTCCTATGAGGACAGGCTGAGAGAGTTGGGGTTGATCAGCCTGGAGAAGAGAAGGCTCCGGGGAGACCTTATAGTAGCCTTCCAGTACCTAAAAGGTGCCTACAGGAAAGATGGGGAGGGACTCTTTATAGGGAATGTAGCGATAGGACAAGGAGTAATGGTTTCAAACTGAAAGAGGGGAGATTTAGATTAGATACCAGAAAGAAATTCTTCACTAGGAGGGTGGTGAGGCACTGGAACAGGTTGCCCAGGGATTTTGTGGATGTCCCATCCCTGGAAGTGCACAAGGCCAGGTTGGATGGGGCTTTGAGCAGCCTGGTGTAGTGGGAGGTGTTCCTGCCCATGGCTGGTGGGTTGGAACTAGATGATCTTTAAGGTCCCTTCCAACCCAAACCATTCTATGATTCTATCATTGTATGATTCTTTTTTATTTTTCATAGTGTTTTCTGCACTGAAGCAGGCCGGGGGGAAAAATTGTGTCCTAAGGCAATGGAAAACTATGTGGCGTCAATGGTGCTGAGCGCAGTTGGTGACACGCTGGGCTATTACAATGGGAAATGGGAGTTCCAGAAGAGCGGCCCAGCCATCCACAAGGAGCTGGCGGAGATGGGGGGACTCGGCAACCTCAGCATCCAAGGTTGGAAAGTCAGTGATGATACTGTGATGCATTTGGCCACGGCCGAAGCCCTGGTAGCTGCTGGGAAGAACCCAAGTTTAGCACATCTCTATTCCCTGATTGCAAAGAACTACAAGGAGTGCATGAAAGACATGAAAGACAGAGCTCCAGGTAATCCCTCCCTAACGCTGTCTGGGCAGGGGTGTTGTCTCGCTAATGTCTCTCTCTTTCCCACAGCTTGGAGCTGAGGCTGGCCCTGGCTCTGCTTTCAGCTGCTTATAGCATTGACTGTATTTCGTTTAAAGGCAAAAGTTTTCCACATTGAGTACCTGATTCAGGATGAACTGAAGAGAACAGAGTAAGGGAAGCTGAAGTGGTGTGGGCTTCTCTGAACTAGATGATAAAGATACTGTTTTGCCCACGTTTACAAAACATTCTTACAGGCATGTTTGAGGCCTGGCCTTGAACTCAGGGGAAGGATGCTGGCTTTTGTGCTGTGGATGTGTCTTTTCCTACACTCAATGGATGAAAACCACGAATTCAGCCATGTATAATGTGCACCCTGAGATGCTGTCCTAAGCAACACATTTAAACAGAGAATTAATACAGAACTTCTCATAATAAATGCAATAAATTACACATAAAATATATTTAAAGGCACAAAGAGCCTTGCTTGGAATAATTCAGTTTAGTAAACCCCGAGTGTCCTTGTGGCTAGCTCTGCACATTTACTTTCCGTGCCAGGACAATCAGGCCACAGTCGTCTTTTCTGAACCCTGTACTTCATCATCTCCCTTTCCTCTGCATAGACACAATGGTACCGAGGTAGGGGCTCAGGCAGTGGGGACTGGCAGCGTGTGGCAGTATTGCAGAAGGGTGCCTTGGCAGGCTGCAGTAGCCAAACCGTATGCAACGTATTCCTGTAGTTAGTTCCTAGCTCACCCAGGCCTGCTGACCCAACTCTTCCCTGATGACCCCGTCTCTCTCTGGGCTCATGGCCCAGCCTCTTCTGGATGCTTGAACTAAACTTAAAGCAGAGCTACTGAGGCTGGGCCTCTAATTTTGTTACTGCAGGCAGCGTGCAGTGTCCAGGAAACACTCAAATTCAGCAACGCTATGCAAAGTTTATACATAGAAAAGAAATTGCCTAGACATGCCTATTTGGAGTGGCCAGAATATATCAAGAACGTTCTGGCTTGACATTAAACATGGGAAAGGCTAAATCCTCCATGGCTGTCTTAGGGTCACTGAGCGTAGTGTGACAGAGCTGTGCATTTCCAAGTTAAACGAGGTTGGAAACTTGAGCGGGAATTTATTCCGCTTACCTTTCCAGAGTGACCTCCTGCCCTCGTGTAAAGAACTAAACTATCAGTATTCTTTAACACAGGTGGTCTCAGTTGTTGGAGTAGCCTAATTAAGAAAATATTTAGGAAGGGGTAATGATGCTTGCCAGGATAGCAGGAGTCAGCAGGTTAAAATTCTGAGAGACTTGCTGCTGTTTTGGCGAAGGAGCATCTTGTATTTCCCCCAGCTGATGGGGTCTGCCAAGGTGGACTAACCACAGCTGGCAGTGAGATAGCACCTGGAAGCTATTATTGCCTCCCATACTTAAGGTTGGTGACTAAAACCTGAGATGAGAAGAACCTAAAATTTAGATGTTAGTAATTAATAGTTAAGGATAATAGCACACCTGCTGCTATTGGACCTGCAGTCCTGTAAGTAATTGGGCTGCAATATGCTCAAAAGCAGTTCCTATTTGGAAGTGAAGGATTTAAAAGTAAATTTGCAATGGACGCTAATCAGAATGACGAGGAGAGGTCAGGTTATCTAGCTAAACAAAGGAATGCAGCTTCTTTAGTGGGTCCATGGACACTTAACCCTGTAAAATTTGAGGGCAAGTGGGGAAAGCAATGTGGAAAAAAATGGAAGTTTGTTGGGAATGTTCTTGTAACAGCATTCTGGAGTGCTCCTGCTGCAGCGACAGGAAAGGTGCTTGGCTCTGAGAGCTTAAATCCTGGTACTTAACAGTTTAATGCCCACTGATGTACTACCAAAGGGAATACCTAATCTATATCCTGAAAAGCTAGCTGCAGTCTGGAGTCTCCCTGCCATATTGATAAATCCTAATGGTAGAAGTTGCATGTCAATAACTTCTTTCGGCATTTCAGAGTAAATGGATTTTAACTGAGAACATAACCCAAGGTGATGCTGTTCTGGCCAAAGTAAGTGCTCACCGGGGAATTGCAGCCCTTAAGGCTGAGAATGGAAAGTTGCTGCTGCAACTTTCACCCAACAGAGAAGAGATTCCCCCAGAACCGTGGGGGAAAGTCACATTGCTCGCCCACACAAGGGAGTCCAGACCTGAAAACCAAAAACTGCAGTAACAGAGGGATTCCCACAACGTTATGAGTCACCAGGTGGTTATGGCAGGGTCCCTTGAGTATGCAGCCCCACGAGAAAGCTCACTGTCTTAATTCAATGGCAAGTTAATCCCTACATCCACTATTATTCTTTGTGATGTGCCACAGCCCCAGATTCATTGTTCTTCACAGGTAATGAAGCCAATGAATTAAGTGACACAAACATGGCCATATTTCTTTTTTCATGGTACAACTATATCTGCCTTGACAGCTCTCCAGGAAACCTTCTGCTTCAAAACTTTGTCTTTTTTTCCAAGTCCTCTCCCTGTGGAATTATTAATCACTATGTGGTTGTTTTAACTCACCTTTTTTTATGTGTATTGATTGATTCCAAACAACTGTTACTGTCTGTGCTCATGAAAAGTCTCAATAAGTGAAATAGAAGCCTATTCCAGAAATAACATCCAGTTGTACTTGAAACTTTTCCAGGTTGTCTTTCTTCACGCGCTGCTCTTTGCTCGTATTTCTTATTTCCTTAGACCGGTAACCTCCTCAGGTTACTTTTAGTTTCTTACTGCTAGTACAAAAGATTCCTAACCAGGATTTGGTGGATTTCCAAAATGGAATTTCCTGTTTCAAAAACTCCTACAGCGTTTTTTTTTTTTTTTAAACCTGTTTTTTAAAAAAGACCTGACAATGTGATTTGAGTTTAATCTTCCTGAATTGGCTTTCAAATGTTTTAACTGTTTAAAAGCATGAGGATAATACTTGTAATACTTCATAAACCACAAGAGTCTTAGCTGTTGTATACTGGTTTGTTTTATACATTTTTTTTCATTTGCAGGTTATCAGCAGTCATCTCCTTCAGTAATATGCACAGGTGTAAAGCTGTAAGTTGTCACTGCAAAATAACCACTCTTTCCTTACAGTTTAAGTCCTGTCATCTTCCTCATTTTCTTTTGACTACTGTTAGTGCAAGAACAATCTCACTTTTTATCAAGGACCGAGTTGCCTGCTCTCAACCTGCACAAACATGACCTGAAGAAATGTCTTTAAGCTTAGAGTTCCAGCAAGATTATAGAGTTTGTTTTGCTTTTGTTACGCAGATTTTGATTTTAATCTACCCTAGTCCCTTTGCTTTCTCCCCTTCCCCTTGTCTTCCTTGCAGAAAGTCTGTTTTACCAGGAACACATGAGTAAGGTAGTTGTCACAGCTTTTTTAAAATGTGGCTTTGTTTGACGGGTTCTTTTTAATGTCCTATTATAGGTCATAAGTGCAATGCTTAGTATAGTTTGATTTTTGAAAAAATGCCTCAGTTTTCTGTTAATCATCATAAAGTTGGAAATTATACTGATGGTTTTGTTACATAGCAGCCAGCACTGAATTGATAAACCACATGAAAAGCAGATTTAGAGGCCTGAACACATTCCCACTTTGAGACATCACAAAAACAAACTCCCAGGCAGCTCAGTTAGAGGTTGGTGGCGGTCAGTCCTGGCAGAGCCTGGTGCTACCCACACCAGATGCCTGCTTCCAGCACGGCCCCACAATTTTCACTCTGCGAATCACCGGGAAGAAGGATGTGTAAGGAATACCTGGACTGATCCAGGGGTTGGCTGGCTGTGTGGCACTGCAAAACCAGCAGTCCTCGTCTACTGGGGAGGGTGTGAGGGTGGTGTCATGGGAGAAGCTCATGTGCTGGCACAGCAGGCATGGGTGAGGCTGGTGAAACAGCAGGTCTGGGTGGTGCCTGAGTCACTCGGGGTGGGGGGTAGCGGGGGATTCATGAGAGCTGAAGTGGTCTGGTGTTGTGGGACGCGCTGATCAGCAACCCGTTTTTTCCTGTAGGGGAGACTTGCGTAGGCCATTTCCATTCTCAAAATTGATTTCAGTTGACAGGCTTGCGGGGCAAATAGCCCGACAGCCTTAAGGACCGAGCTGCTTTTTCAGTTTGAGACGGCATTTCACCAGGAGCTCATCCACCCATTCCCACTGCGCAGAGGGATGTATCCTGAGCTGATCTAATAAGCCTATAAGGTAACAACACTGTTGGAAACGAAATGCGCTCAAGACACTTAGACCAGAAGTATAAAAGGATCCACATGAGCTTATTCCTGAAAGCAGCCAGCTGTTACTTATTTTTAGCACATGTCCAGAAGCCAGTCTTACAGCTGTGCTGGATGTGGAGGTATTTTGGTTACAAGGGTGCTGTAAATGCCGTGTGCAGGTAAAACAGGCTGCCTTATACCAAATCGTACTGGCAACCGTATAGGTGGAAGTGCAGAAGTGAACAGTTCTGCAGAGTACTTAGCGCAGTATCTAGCTGTGATTAGCAACCTCCCAGATCATGGTGATTGAATTGCACCAAAGGTAAACTGAATTATAGAGTTACATGAAGTTTCTGGACCAGGCTTCTTCCTTGCTACTCTGTTCTACGTAGTTTGACTTTCAAAGTAACAGAGCACCTGCAAGTTTATCAGCTACCTGTCCTGGTAAGGCAGCAAAGTATAGGAGCAACAGTCTAATTTTGGGTGTGTGGGCATGTCAACTGTTGCTGTTGCCCTGTGTGTCTGAGAGAGGACTAGGCACGCTGTGGCTAGGAGAAGACTAGTCTTTTGAGTCCACTTTTGCTGTTGTCTGACACATTAAAACTTAAATGAAGCTACTTGATACCTGCTCTTGATTTACCTTTCTGCTGGAAAAAAAAGAAGTTATTAAGATTTGGCCAGAAGAGAAGACTAAGAGAAAAAGGCAAGGCAGAAGACAATCAAAGATAATTTAATGTTTCAAACCTGTTTCCTCTTCCTTGCACAAGAGCATTTGGGCTTAGCTCTTAAAACTTGTTTCATGGTCCTGGCTGGGGAAGCTGGCTGGGCTCTGAAGATTGGATGTGTTTGTGCGGATGGCTTTATCCTATGGACTAACAAGTCCAAGTGCTGGACTAACAAGTGAGTTTCTTTAAAAAGCAGCGCTGGAAGAAGCAGGGTCTTTTTCTTTAAAAAGTAAATAACAGAACTATGAAAGAGATGGAAGTGAGCAAGGAGGAGTTATGGTGTGGCTTCCCACCAGAAGAGAGGAAAAATAGAATGAGGGTGTCAGCTCGAAGCAGGAGAAAACTGACAAAGTATATAGTCTTGAATAGGGTGCAGCATGAAAAGTCGTTATTTCTTGTAACATAAGAATTAGAGGGGAATTTAAGGAAATTGTCAAATGGTGGTTTAAAACAAAAGGAAATGTTTTGCATAACAAAATCGTGGCTCTGGTTATTGTGGGATGTTAAAGGAGTCTGAAAGCATGCATGAGTTCAAGCTAAGGAGACCAGTTCATGGTGGCTAGGTCTACTGGGGGTTACTGAACGCAGCATTTTGCATCCATCTTCTGACTCAAGCAGATTATGCTCCCCTGCCTGCTGCAAGCCAGGTGGGTCTTCTTGGGAAAACATTGTACTTGTCTCATTTTTTATAGTCTTTCTGTAGTTATCTCTTAGTGGCTGTGTATGCCAATGACCTACTGGGCTGGACAAACCTTTGGTCTGACCTAGTACAGTTGTTTTTCAGCTTATTGAAGGGGAGTACAGTAAAGCCAGCTGTGCAGACCATGTTGTGGTGAAGGAGATACCACACTCACTGCCTTCTGACAAACTTAAATTGCAGCAAGGGAGATCTGGAAAACATTTTGTTATCAGCGAGGCAACTGGAAGGATTCCTGGGGACCATGCTGGGTCACTGTCTTTAAAGCTAAACAACTATCAGGAAAATATCAAAGAGTTACTTAGGCATGCTTTGGATCGGGGCTTGATGGGATCTGATGGCCCTCCAAACCTCCTTTATATTTATATATGTCTATCTAGGTATCTAGATATTTGTGTACATAATATACCTAATACATATAGTATATATGTTTTCTAGATCGATTACTAAATAAATAACATGAAATGTAAATATAAACAATATAAATTACATAAATCAGCAGTGGAATGTTTTTTACTCCCCCAGACTTTTAAATTATTTTCACAAACAGAAATTATCAGGTCTGCTTGGGAATATGCAGGGTGCACCGGTGATTTAAGGCAAGAAACATATGTGAACAGACAACCGATGTTTTTACAGGGAAGCCCGAATCCCTTGGAAGCAGTAATGCTTCCTTCCCTGCTACCCTGCCTGTCTTCCCTCAGTTCCCAAGCTGTGTGACCCTGTCACCTACTGATGCGTGTTTCTGTTTCTTCCCCTTCTTTCTCTGTCGGGCTCTGCCACTCCTGTCCAGGTGCCACATGTAAGAAAAACGTGCTGGAGCTGGATCCGGGGCGGCCGAACGGCTGGAGGATCCCATTCAGCCCCCGGGCGGGAGGCTGCGGGGCCGCCATGCGCTCCATGTGCATCGGGCTGCGTTTCCACCGCCACGACGAGCTGGACACCCTGGTGCAAGTCAGCATCGAGAGCGGCCGAATGACCCACCACCATCCCACCGGCTACCTGGGGTCCCTGGCTTCGGCCCTCTTCACGGCTTTCGCAGTGAACGGCGTGCCCCCCCCGGCCTGGGGGAAGGGGCTGCTGGAGGTGCTGCCGCGGGCGAAAGCTTACGTGCGGGACACCGGCTTCTTCGTGGAGGAGAACATGGAGCAATGGTGAGCTGCGTTCCCAGCACCGGGTTTTCTTAAAATTAAAATGAACCTCACGTACGAGAGGGCGAGCCCTGTTTATACTTAAACTTCAGTAATCACATTACGGTGAACTCCTAGAGCAGCACATGCCTGCCACGGGATCAAATCGATTCAGAAAGTCTCTGAAGTCCCCCAGGGGAAAAATACCTCTACCTTATTTTAAAAAAAAAAAAAAAGGTGTCACATTGTGTTTGGGTCATGTCGTGGTGACACTTTTTGGATCCAGTATGAGGTAGCTAGACTCGTCATCTCAAGCAACGGTGATCTGATGAAAGATGGGAAGCAAGGCTGGGGAACAGCACCAGGCGTCGGGGCTGAGCTCAGTTTGAAAGTTATAACCAAATGTGGCTGTGTATTCAGCGTGGCTCTGTGCGCAGGGGCGCAGGCCGGCAGGGGTGGAGGTGCTCTGAATTTGGGAGGATGACTCAGTTCTCGCTCTGAGCCTTCTGAATCCTGCGCGGCGCCACAGCAGCAGGTGCTGGGCTGCCTTCTTCTCCCATGTGGCTGGAGGCAGGGGAAATCTTAACTCACTGAAACACGTCCGTGTGCCTCTTACCGTAAGTCATGTCCCTAGTCTGACAAACCGGGGGGGGGACGCCTACTGCTTTGCTGAGCCATCGCTCCGGGCTCTTGACGTGGCCGCAAGGGCCTGCGGGGAGCTCAGGTATGTGCTTCTGCCGCGGGACGTCTCTCACAGCCCCTCCGTTTTGTCTCCCCTTTTGCAGGAGCTACTTTGAAGGGCAATGGGAGAAATACCTGGCGGAGAGAGGCATATCAGATGGGGTCTCGCTGCCCACCTTCCCCGCCAAGTACGGCGTGGAAGAGCGAGACTCGTTCTACACCTCCCTCAGCTACGACGGCTGGGGGGGCAGCAGCGGGCACGACGCCCCCATGATCGCCTACGACGCGCTGCTGGGGGCGGGGGACTCCTGGGCAGAGCTGGCTCACCGGGCCTTCTTCCACGGGGGCGACAGCGACTCCACCGCCGCCATCGCGGCCTGCTGGTGGGGGGCCATGCACGGCTTCCGAGGGGTCAACACCTCCCTCTACGCCCACCTGGAGTACAAGGACCGCCTGGAGCGGGTGGCCAAGGACTTGTACCGCATTGCCTAGGCGGGGGCAGCAGGACCCCCCCCCCCCCGGCGGGGGGGCGCGCTTACCCACCCCCCCGCCGCTGCTGCCTCTCACTCCGTCAGGCTTTTGCAAACTTCATTTAGCTTAAAGCACGCGAGCGTAAGCCAGAGCCAGGCCTGCTTTTTCTGCCTGCCTGTGTTGGCTTCAGCGAGGAAGCCATTTTGGAGCTAGCAGCTTGGGGCTTGTGGGTGGAGGAGAGCAGTTACGAGGGGGTTTGGTGGGAACATGCAATGGTGCCTCTGTCCCTCGAGCAGCCCAGCCCTGCGATGTCCCTTCCCCTCAGCATGGCGGCTGCACGTCCTCTGGTCCTCAGGGGAGCAGGAGCACCCACTGCAGCTTTGCTCGCCATGCTCCAGCAGCACGAGATGGGCAGCAAAACCCACACAAGCTACCTCAAAGCAGGGTCCTGCCCATATGATCATGCCAGAGGGGGTCAGGGATGCGTATCTGGCCACAGGGAGAGTACAGAGGCTGGCAGAGATGCTTCCTGGCAAGCCCATTATGGGTAGCCCCAGCTTGCCACGTGGGGGGGGCAATACTCGCCACTTTACTGAGCATGTGTAAAGCTAAAACCTCTGCTCCTCAGAGACGACGGCAGGTACAGCCCAAGAGAACCAACTGGGGGGCGGTGGGAGGAAGCAAACAGCCAGTTGTGTCTGGGGACGACAGAGTTTTCTCATACAATTATTATAGCAGGCAGTATTTTCTTTGTTTTAAATGAACATGGGGGAAAAAACGCAAACCCAAGCTGCGGTGGCGGTGCATTTTGCAAAATTTCACAGCACTTTTGCTATACAGGTAAGAATGTATGATGCTACTTCCCTTATTCGGTTAATGGGGGCCGTTAAAGACTACTGGCCAAACCCTTATTCAAAGTATAAGTGGATAATGAGAATTAAAAGGTTGCATTTTACATCAGCTTAAGCAACTTCTGTAGTGAACTATATTACACTGCTTACATCAAGGTTACTTAAGATTATTTGTTTAACGTTTGCTATGGATAATTTTTATTAAAAAAAAAAATGTTTTTTTTCTTCAAATCCAGACCGTGACACAGCACAGTACTATTTTCAGAGCAATTTCAAACCGGTGTAGCCCATTTGCTAAACAGACCTGCCGTGTCTCTGTTAAATGTTATATTCTATTATGGGATGAATTAAGGTATGGGAGGGAGAAGTATGAAGAGCCAGAGGGTGGCAAGGTGTCTTGCAAGCTCCAGCCTGCAAGAGAGAGGTGATGCTCTACAGGGGCGGGAGGAGAGATGATGTGTCGGGGGCTAGGGGTGGTGGGAGGGGGAGCGGCTGCCTCAAAGGGGGAGTTCAGCATATGTTTATGCAGGGAGCGCGCATACAGGCATAATGAAAGCCCAAATCTGACAAAAACCAGCAGCGATAGGAACCACAACTTCAACACAGTTTACTACAGCTCTCAGGTGTGTTGTATAAAACATGTTTTAGTGCAACATAGTACAAAGTTTTTGTTGTTTTGTGTTTTTTTTTTTTTAAAAAATCCCAAACATTTTTTCCACATCATGCATGGATAGGGTATCTCTCTTTCTTCTCGGGTCGTTACAGACAGTTACAGCAGAGAGAGTGGTTTGAAAAGCTTCGTGTTAAAACTCGTTACAGGAAGAGTCTGCCTTATAAAAACAGAGAGAAGGTTGAGACTGGGCAACACACTGCCAGAGCAATGGAGAAACGTCACCGGCAAGGTACATTCAGGGATCACCATGGGAGCCTCTTCCCAGGAAAGCCTGCACTTGCTGCAGGAACCGCCGGGCTGCGAAGGGACCCGTTTTGGCCAGGGGGAGGGGGCCACGGGACAGCCCTCTGGGAGACCCCTGCTCCGGGGCACACAGGCTGACGAGGAGTGTGGCTCGGGGGCAGCACAGTGCACTCCCAGGAAACAACAGCTCCTGCCGACTTCATTTTCCCTTTTT
>KZ506832.1:36506-68514 GCA_002844005.1 Limosa lapponica baueri | reverse complement strand
AGAACCTGAGCCAATCCCTGATGCCTGCCTCCCTGTGTCTGGGCTGGCTAAAATGGTGGTGTTAGGCAGCAGGATCCGCCTGAAACACTATCACCAGCAAGAGGGTAGCCAGGAAGCCTGTAAGTACCCTCATGTCCAAATAGAGGCAGGCTCTTCATAGCCAACTCCTGCACCATCAAGAAGCCCTAGCCCTTGTCCCAGCTTCTCCCATCTCATTCTCAATCAAAATGGGAATAAAATCAGAAGCCCTTTCTATTGAATCTGCCAAAAGTGCTGTAAAAAACCTAAACGTGCAGGTGCAGTGGTGACAAAATCCCAAGCCCATCTACCTGTGTTTGCAGGGCTTGCTCCATGCTTCTTCCAGAAAAGCAAGGACGCACCCAAGAAGACATGCAAGAAAACATCAGTACGGTCTGTAGCAGAGCGGCCCTGCCCTCTGCCCACCTTCGCTGTCAATTACAGCAGCTGGTGACTCATGCATTCAGTCCAAGAGGGCAAACTGCTGCTCAAAGCTGTTGGAAGGAGATCCTCCTCACCTGGCTGCTTGACTGTGAGGGTGATGAGTCCAGAGAGATCCTCTGCCCGCTTGTACCAGCGGTCACTGGGATCAAGGAGCCACTCCTCTACACGGCAGTCATAAGCCCCACTGTCCCGCACGGTGGCGTTTTGGATGGAGAGGAGGTAGAGACCTGGGGACGGGCTCTCCAGGTGCAGCCGGCTCCGCAGGTCACCCAGTGCCACCAGGTCCCCATAGCGCAGGGTGCTCTGCCGGCTCAACCGGGCCACTGCCTCCTTCTCTGGGTGGCCCGGCCGCCAGACATACCACTCCACCGAGAGCTGGGACGAGGGGCTGGTCCGACTGCTGACCTGGCACTCCAGGGTCACCCACTGGTTCTCCAGCACCGTGATGTTCTTGTGGGTCTGGTTCACCTTCAGGCGGTTATCTATGGGAAAAGGCCATTAGAAATACAAGGTGACCATGGGCTGCAAGGGTCCTTTGTCTCCCCACATGGCTACAATCCTGGGGTGTGATGAAAGAAATGAGCAAGGGGAGGAAAAGAAAGATTTGGGGCGGGGCAAGAACGGGAAAAGCAAATAAGACTTGTGGGTTTTAGGGTCTTCTGAAAATCTTGGGCTAGCCACCAGCAATGCCCCATTCAGCACAGGGAACCGGAAACCACAATCTCCCAGTAGGACCTGGGAGGTCCTAAGTGCACAGGTACCTTATGAAGGGAAGTCACACCTCAATCTCTTCTCATCCTCCTCCTGGGGCAGGGCAGTAGCCCGGTCACACCCGGACCAGTAAGCCCTCTTGCAGTGGGAAAAGAGAAAAAATCAAGGCAGAGAACGGACAGCTGATTATAGGGAACCACCACTGCAAAAAGAGAAGTGGCACAAGGGCAGTGTCACACATGGTGTTTTGCTGCCTTGGGAATGTCCCCGGTTTTTGCTCCATAATTTCACTGATACATGGGGCGGGGGGGGTGACTGCAATCAGGTCTTTTATGTGAAATGACGTGTTGTACACTCCTAACTCCTTCATGACTTCTTTCCAGGGGCACAGTCTGGACTTCCCTGGTATGGCCACTGCAGCAAGTGACAGGCACTGTACTTCCCAGAGAGAGGCGGGCGATACAAAGGAGGGGGCAGATCACAGCTGCCCCCCTCCCTGACCACCCCATACCCATCTCAGGACTTTGCAGACAGAAACGAGGAGCTGGGACCACCAGCAAACAGCACGCTGTCCTCCCTGTGTGACCAGGCAAAGCTGTGCTGGGGACACCGTCTGGGGACCATACTCAGTGTCCCTCTCACATCCCCATCCACAGAGCCCGTGTCTAGCCAGCTGAATTTGGACAGAGAAAATGCATTAAGCATCCTAGACCAGCCCTGTTATCCAAGTGCGTCCCTCCTGCCTGAGGGATTTTATTCCCCAGAAACAGGCACCCGGAGCAAGCGGGGACAAGGCAGGCATCCTTGTGAAGTACTGGTGCTCTGCTTCAGCAGCACACATGGCATCCAGGCTGCTCTCAAAGGTGGTGCTTGCCTACTTGCCTCCCCTCTTTGCATAAAATGAGGGGTCTGTCCCCAGATCATGGGGGCCATCTTTAGCTCCTCCATCAGCCCATCTTTACCAGTGATCTCCGCTGCCACGGAAACCACCAGCAGAACAGATTTCTCCTTTCCTGGCAGCCAGCTCCCCACCTCATTAAACTCGCTACTTGCATCTCATGTGCACAGCGCAGAGGGAACAGAGACAAGGCTCCCCGCGCCTGCCAGGATACAGGCACAGAGTAAAATTAAACTGTGTGCAAAACATGAAAATGCTTTCCCAGGCAGGCACACACCAGTTCTCTCTCGGTAGATCGCTAGTCGACACTCTTGCTACACGATGCTCTTGAGGATAAAGAAACCTGGCTGGACGCAGTGGCCCTCTAGATTGTGGGGGACAGAAAACTTTCATGTGGGGACACTGAAATGCACACCAATCAAGCCTAAATGGAGGAGGGTCACATCAAAGGGGGGAAATGTCCTTCTTTGTCCAGGGATGTGCAGGCATGAGGATGCAAGGAGGGGGTGACAAGGCTGTAGCAGAAAGAAGAGAAGAGGATCCTGGTTGCCCTAGAAAAGCTCAATGAGCTCACGAGCCGTGCACAAGACCCGACACCAAAGAGGACCCCACCGGCGCAGCACGTGGTGGTACCTGGCTGCTTGACGGTGACCTCCGTCCGCCCTGACACCTCCTCCGCCAGCTTGTACCAGGCATGGTTGGGGCTGAGCAGCCACTCCTCCACGTGGCAGTAGTAGCTGCCGCTGTCTCGGACCTCCGCCCGCTGCACCGTCAGGCTGAAGAGACCCCCCGACGCTGAGCGCTCGAACTGCAGCCGGCCCCGCAGCCCTTCCTCCTCTGCGTAGGTGCCATACTCGAAGGCTGAGCTGTGGGTGGTCTTCAGGATGAGCTTGCCATCGGCATCGGAGGGCTTGTGGACATACCACAGCACGGCGAAGTGCGAGTCGGGGCTGGTCTGGGATTTCACTGAGCAGTTGAGGGGGATGGGACGGTTCTCCACCAGAGTGATGCTCCGCTTCGACTTGCTCACCTGCAGCTTGGTCACTGCAAGGGAGGAATGGAGAAGAATGAGGAGACGTGAGTCATTAACATAGAAAAGAAACTCACCTGGTTTGGGGAGGACCAGAGAGTCCGCCCCCAACCGCAGGCATGACTACTCTTGCCTGGTCCCACTTGCACTGGACTTAAAGACAAAGGCATTTAGATGTTCTCCTACCAAATCTTCTTTCTTCTTTCACCCTCCACTCTACTCCTGGATTCTCCCACCGTGTCCCTCATCAAAAGGCTGCTTTTTCACAGTTTCTCCTTTGAAAGATTCCTTTTCTTATTTCACCATGGTCTGAGGCACCGAACCTAGCATGAAGGCTACACCCAAACTCAGTGGGTTTTTTCACAGTGAAATCATACCACTTGCACCTCAGGGCAGTGAGCTGTTGACCACATCCAGAGAAAACCATTTCCAGGAAGAGTGAATTAAACAAGACTCTACCACTGTCACATGCCAGCCGTCTCACTGACACATAACCCACAGACACGTAATAGATAGGGGAGCAAACAGGGGCACAACTAGAAAACAAAAAGCACCAGACTGGAAAGGATCGGCAGGAGCAAGCTCTGCTCCAGCAGCCAGCTCTGGCTCCAGGTCCATCACAGACTGCGCAGCCTGGACAAGCCACAGGGATGTCACCTCCCTCGGCTTCCCAAGCATGACTGCAGCTCTCACGCGGGTAGCTAAGTGGTCACACAGCATCAAGGATGACACAGCAGTGTCATTAGCTCTTGTCCTTGCAGGGAGAGAGACACACACCGGTTTCCGATACCTCCCTCCCTGCAGGAGCAGGAGATAAAGCCTCCCCTGCACGTGCTCAGGCTGTGCCTGCTGCCCAAGTCTTGACCCAGGGCATTCCTATCTGCAGGGAAGGACACAAAGCGCCCTCCTGTGACGCTTGTGCTTGGAGCCCTGGAGCCCTGCTGGCTACAGACCTGAGGAGAGGAGCAGCTCCTGGCCAGACACACCACATCACTCCTCCCAGCAGCTCTGCCACCACCTCCTCTCTTTCGCGTCTCCTCGCATGGCAGCTCCCTTCTGAAAGCGGGCACGCTGTCTTGCTGCCAGCTGAAGGGGTTCTGCTGACAACTGGTAAATCTCTTAATGAAACCTAGCGAGCACCCTGGGCATGGGTGGCACAACGGAAGTGTGGCACTGAACAACTGAAGGCTGCTAGGAAAGCTCTCCCTCGAAACCTGTCCCACACATCCTGTGTTTGCAGGGAAGCAACGTTGTCTCCTCTCTCTCACGGAGACATGGGCTCCTCGCTTTGCATCACACTTTGCTTCCAGCTTCCCTTGGGCCCCAGGGTCTCGGATGCCCGTCGGCACAGGCAATGAGCGATGGCACCGAGGGAAAGGATGGGCACAGACAAACAACATCAAATGGGAGGGAGGAACTCCCACCGCAGCAACGCTTTCTGCTCTAACACAGCATCTGAGATAGGCATCCTGGTTACGCATTAGATGTTCCCCTGGAGCCTGGATTGCCCATGGCTTTAATCAGTATGCTAATAAAGACTCGATGGCTGTGTTAAGAGTATGGCACGCAGACAGTGGAGGGAAGGAAGGAGGGAAACAGTCCCTTGTTTTTCCTCCCTGGGGAATTCAACCTAATGAAGAGATTAAGCCTCACCCTGTTGTATTTCTGCCGTACCACAGACACACTCCTTCTCCTTTGTTTCACTTCAGGACGGCAGCCTTAGCCACCACACCCACACTCATCCCACCTTTTTGGCTCACTGTTGGTTAAGAAAGGTTATTTCAAGCATTAATCAGTCTTCCGAGTCCCTGAGAGATGGACCAATAAAGGCGAAGGTGATTCTCAGCAGCTTCCTTTCTCCCCCAGCCCCCTTTCCAAACAGTTTATTTTTAATTGGTACTGGATTATTTTCTGCAACCGTTACTAAGGAAACCTCTGTTACTATAGCAACCGTGTATGTTAAGTCAGTAGCCCTATATCTATTAAAATGCAGCATATACACATGCTGTGTGTGGTGGGGTTGCTCAATATCAACACACACACACACACACAAAGCCAGGGTATGCACAAACCAGAGCTGCTGAGGTGCAAGCATTCCTCCCAGTTCTCTTCCCACATCACAGCACCTCCAGGAGATGAAAATGAGGAGGATGGGCACCAAGTAAATTTAAGCCTGGTGTCTGAAGCAACAGACCTGCACCTCATACGTGACAGAACTATTTTTCTGAAACAGTGAGGGCTTGTTCCCGGACCATAGTCACGCCAATTCTCACTTTGTACAGACAGCACGGACACCTGAGGTCATCCAAGGGCTCTTGAATGGCCTCTGTGGAGCTCTCCCTGCTTCCTTTTGACACTTGGGAAGGTGTCTTCTTTCGTAGGGGTGAGGGCGATGGGGAAGAAATCTTATTAATTCTGGCAAAAATGAGATCTTAAATTCCACGCACACTCCCCAGACCTCCAAGCCCTCCTTGGCAGCTGTTTTGGCCAACATTCAGGAATACACCAACTCATGCACAGAGAGCCCCCAAATCTTGATGAGATGATTGCCCTGGCAGGGAATTACAGGTCTTCCCTTTGCGAGACTGTGCGTGCTCGCACAGGTCATAACATAGTGCATGAAGTTTTGTCTAGATTAGAGGTATCGGTGATATGTAATGACACCACTGCCAATGCACTTCTCATCTAACATGACTTATTTTCCTAACAGAGACACACCATGGAAGATGCAAGTGCAGGTTTTGTTTCCCTCCCACAGAATTAGAGAGGACATTCTCAGCCTTTTCCAATCTGTGAACACCAAATGCTTCCCGGTCCAGGCACAGGCTCCTGCATAGCAAATGTGCACCTACCTCTTCTTCATTACCTTTTGCAGACCCTAGAGAAATAATTCACGCCTTTTACAGACCACAGGCTGAACACTGCTGAGATGGAAACACTGTGGTGCAGAGGTTACCTTGGGGCAGCTTCACCTTTGGGCTGCAGGCTGGTTCTCTTGCTCATGCAGGGCAGAGATCCTCTGCCCACACTCTGGCTAAGACTCGGGAAGCTTTGTGGGGCAACTCACAACTTCTGCTCTCCCGCAGGGATGACCATCAGCCACCATTCAGAGATACGCAAACTAATCCAAAAGGCTCGTTTTGCATTTGGGAAAAACGGTTTAAAAGGGGAAAAAAAAAAAAATAAATCCTGAAGTTAGCGGGCCAGGGTGATGGTAATGGTAGAATACACCAGGGAGTCCATCTCTTTCCATCCTGGTGGTTAAGTCTACTCCAGGACAAAGCAGCTCGCTCTATGCCCCATGCAGCTTGCCAGGTCATGTTTAAAGATGCCTGCCATGACATGGAAATGATTGTAGCTGCTGGTGCATGAGTGAAATTGCAAGAAGACTGACACCCCAGCCAGCCAAACCTCACCTTCCTGACACGGGGGAAACTCCCTTCCCTGGCTTAGGGATTTGCCTGGGCAGAGAGCCAGGAAATCATGATTCTATGAAAGGGCTCGGCCTTCAAATGCTGAGTTGATCCGGTGTGCCCCAGGAGCTGGGGTTTCGGTGTGCCAAGGCAGGGTGCTCCAGCACTCCCTCGAGCAGCGGAGGTGGTGGGCACAGCAATGTGAACAGGCAGGGTTACACGGCACTTTCTGCTGCGCTGTCAAGAGGCTGATGTGCTCTTAACAGCCTCCCAAACATCTGCTAAGTGAGGGAAACAGGTGCATGTGTCTAGGTGAAGTTATCGTGCATATCATCTGCAAACCATAATCCTGTTGCCACAATGTCTCCTGGCTCCCTTGAGGGTGCCAGTAAAGAGGATATGATACCTTGATGTACTGTAATTGGCCCTACATATGCTATTAAGGCTTTCAATTTACACTGGCAACAAGTCATGGTTACAACTCTCATATTTTTTTTAAGCCAGCCTGGTCTCCCAGCCCCTGTGAAGCCACACAACCCGTGTGTGTGCAGGCGTTGGAACTCCACAGTGATGCTCCGGCAGGAGGCCTGCAGGCAGCACGGGGACAGAAGACATCAGCTCTCTGATGGCACGGAGAGATGCTCTCCCACACTGCTGAGGGCATCCTGCCGCATTTGCTGGAGGAGCTCCGGGAGGTTCAATCGGTGATGACTTGTGCTGGAGCCTGGCCAGGACATGGGGGATGTTATATGCCTCTTAGGATGCAGAGGTTGGCAAAGATGCCAGGTGTCCGCAGCAAGCCCATACACTACTAGACACCTCACTTTACAGACTGTCCTCCAGCATCACAATCCCTTTGCACTAATTCCCAGGCTGAGGAAAATGTCCCCTCTCATTTGCAGGGACATGCACTGTCTCAGGATACTTGTGGTACCCTCTGGTCCTCAAAGCTGGGCTGGGAGGCCAGCTCAGACACACCTTACAACCACAGCTGGCTATGACATGGCTAGGTGCTCTACAAGCTCATATATATGGTAGGGGTTTTCTACGCACCATCAAGCAGGCAATCAGCCTCCTCAAGCTGGGCATGTCGTAAGCACAGTTATACAAATATTTGGGGGAAGGGAAAGCACTTATCAGAGGAGGAGGACAGAGGCAGTGACGTGATTCACAGCTTTTCTGCTGACTCGGTGCTATGGTGAAGCCTCTTGGCTCTCTCCCCTCTGTTTCCTAATCATCAAGCAGGGGTTACAACACTTACCTTTACCAAAGCACTTTGCAATCTGTACCTAAAAATGCTGTGATCAAAAGATGCTCTGTCTCAGACTCCTTTCCTCATCTTCCCTTGTAGGCAGCAAGAAAATACAACAGCAGGACTTCACTTCCCACCTGGGAAGCACTATTACCTAGTGCTGGGAATGGCGATGTTTAACTGCAGCTGAAGATATGCTCCCCCCAAAAAAGCCCTGTACAAAACCCCAGTATGCTGCCCTTCAGTGAAGGAGGAGGGGGCCACTGGCTGGGCAAGGAACCAGCTCCACAGGACTCAGTGGCCATGGCGCAGAAGGGCGCAGGAGGATGGCCACCATGAGCCCACAGAGTCCTCAGGGAGCCCTGTCGCCATAGCGGGGAGGCGGTGTCCCACTTTGGAGGCTGATGCCCTCTGGGGAGAGCTCCTCCAGAACATGCTCTTGCCTGGAGAGAACTGACGAAGTGTTGCAAAAAGTTTTCCTGGGGAATGTCCTACTTTTGAAAGCCTCCATTGGGATTTCCCTGTGCTGAGGTGGGGGCAGGCGGGGAGCAGAAACGAGGCCAACCCAACCCAAAACCAGCCCCAGTTTAACACCAGACACGGGGTTTAGCAGGACGATCAGGACAGACCCTTTTCCAGGAGCATGGCCCCAAGGCGACTCTTCCTGGAAGAAACCCATCTCTCCCCAGCACCCTCAGGGTGCAACCCTGAAGGGCACCAGCCAGGCATTAGGCATAAACTCAGCCGACCCCTCAGTCTGTGGTCACAACCCAGAGATGCCTCATCATTCCCCTCGCTACAGCCCGAAAAGCACTTGGTGCCCAAATTCCTGTCTGGGGATGTTTGCCTTGGATTCAAGGGACCCGTGTGCAGGTCACTGCCCTGCCACAGGCTTAGACATGCACTAATGCTCAGACCTCTGCCAGCGCTTCTCCCTTCCACAGGCAGGGCTGAAGAGCCTCCTCCACCTCCACACACGTTGCAAGGACGCCCATGTTAATGCCCATGGGGATCTGGGGCAACAGGAATCAAGCAAGTACATGCCAGCCTTCTGACTCGGCATGGTGAGGGGTGGGTGACTCACATTTACTAGGTTAGCGGAAAGCAAACCAATGTTCAAAAGGGAAAGACGTGTGAGCCCTTTCAGAGAAGGGGCGTCAGAGGAAAGGCATTTGCAGAAGGGAAGATGAGACGCTCCTAGGAGGACCTTGCTCATTAGGCTTAACTGTGGCATAGAAATCACTGCAAAGTAGAGACAAAGGCTTCCAGCGCCGGGGCAGCCTCCCCAGAGATGGCAGGAACATGGCAGCACAGCTCCTGACTCCTGTTATTCTCTTTTAACAGAACACAATTCCTCCTGAAACTGGATTAGCGAGGTTGCAAATTGCATTAGCCAACATGGGAGGCTGCTGGTGCAACAGGAGCAGGAGAAAGGGAAATAGCATTAGACTTTGCCTGCCATTATTACTGCCATTATTAACTTGTCACTTTACTGTAGTGTTCCTATAACAATGAATTATTGCCTGCAAACAGGCTGACATGATTGAATTACTGGGAGAGCAGCTCCATGGAAAGGAGAGACAACGTTAACCCTTTCCTGAGGAAGGCTCAGCTGCTGCCCCCTCCCACGTGGGCAGACAAAAGAGCTGCGGCTTCGACTGTGAGCACCATCTTGACCTTCAGCAGTGCTGGTTTCAGAGCAATGCCAAAAGTTTCTATGATCCCCAAACCGCTCAAGTCCTGGTTGCAGGTGGGCTGCTCTGGGTTGGACATACAAACAAAGCAGAATATATGCCTGTCTGCAGCAGCAATAAAGAGCCACAGCTGGAGCTCTCCTATCTTTGCAAGTCCTCCTGCAGCCTCTCTAGTCTACTAACTAACGTGCCTTTGCACGCTGCTTCTTTCTCATCTAGAGAAGATCGGTCCCTGGACAAGCCTCCAAACCGACTTGACTGCTCCTCTAGATGGATGTGGGTCACCTTTTTGTCCCCTCCCTCCCTTGCAGGGTCAGTACTGTCTGCTTGCAGTCAGACAGGCTGTTCATCCCAGTCTGCCCTCCACTGCCCGACTCCCCTGGAGAGACGGTGCGATGGCCCTTCGGCAGAGGGCTGTGCCAGAGCAAAGCCCCCGCACGGAGTGGGGAGCAGCAGGCATGCCTTCGCCCACCCAGGCCATGCACCTTGGCATCACCCTGGGTGCCACCTAAATGCTACCCCAACTGCCCTGGAGTTTGAGAGGCATGAGCCTCTCTGCCTTTGGTCTCCTCCTCCCTACACGTACTGCTCATGTTTTGCTCAAAATCAGCTACATGACGCTTCTCTCCCAAATGTATAGTTCCTTATCTGAATGCCGCAAATAATGCTTCCTGCAGCACGGACTGGTGGGTACTCCCAGACCTAGGAGGAACCCTAGGAGCTGGCTGTGACCCACCTCCCCTCCGGGACAGAAAGAGGCTGGGAATAAACCACCAAGTGATCCACATTTCAATATGTTCAGCAAGTTGCCGCAAAGTCCACAGCCCAGCAAGTGCAGATGTTCCCCCACCTCATGGTCTGCTGCGGCAGCAAGATGAGCCGGGTACTTTAGTAGTGTGTACACCCATGCTGACCGTCACCCATTCCAAAAGCCCCAGCCCCAAACTGAGCCCCAAGCACAGGCACGTGCCCCGAAGCACACTGTACTGCTGTAACTTGGGAAAGTGGAGCCCTCAAAATGCTGCCGCCGGGTGCTGTGGCAACACAGAATGGGCATCTCCCCTCGTGCCCCACGGTGGACCTGCTTGCATCAGATGCTCTGCTGCACCCACACCGGCTTCAGCCCCACAGAAGGTGAGCACCGCATCAGCCAAACCTACTGACAAGCGGCCCGATGTCCCCTTTCTCTTCAAAAGCAGCATAGTCAGATTGCTGACCTACCGAACACATAGGCTGTGGGTCAAGTCCCTCACCGCACACCACATGCTGTGGTGCAAAGACTGCAGGCAGTGACAAGGACATCTGCTCAGCCTGGGATTACCAGCCATGTCACACTAGCGCCGGTGGAGCATCTAACGAACTAGCAGGTAACCAAGCGGGGCCTCAGGGAAGCATACTTATGTGACCCACAAAGTCTCTTTAAGACCCAGAAGCCATACATCTGCGAGCATATACAGAGAAGGCTGTGTGCATAGCCGCAGGGATGGAGAAACCTGGGAAGCCCCCAGCCCCCAGGTGTGGCCACGGCTAACTCAGAAACCACCAGCTGGGACATGCCGCTGGCCTAGGAAAAGCGAGAGCTTCCCCAAGAAGCAGAAGCTAAGTCTCTCTGAAAGACAGCAAGGACTCAAGGTCAATTTAAGAAATAAACAAATATACCCCAAAGCAAAACGCCCCCCAAACTTAAACCCAGAAGTCTTCCTGCCAAACCCTGAAATGAATGTAAAAGTTCTGCAGGAGAGAGAGGAGGGGAGGGAGGAATAAAGGATTCCCAGCATGAGTTGTGCCTGCTGTCAGAAAACAACACACGGCTCACTGATCACTTGTAAATTAAAATATGGAGATAGGATCACTGGAACATAAATTCAGTACCAAGCTACAGCCACGGAGGATAAAGAAAGAAAAAAAATAACATACTGAGATATTTAATCAACCCCTCATCAGAAAGATTTCAAACAAAGAAGCGCTCCGTCAATTAGGAAAAAAAGTAATTAAACACACCCAAAGAGCAAGTTGTAACACATACAGCAGTACCGCACACAAACTCCCATGCCATTCCGGAGGCTGCCCATTAATGGCCGAATCTCCTATCAGGGTGTCAGAAAAATACTTCAGAAGTTTGTGTAGATGCACGCTAACTGCACGCAGCAGGGCATGGCTGACTTTTGCATGCACTGTATTTAACTTGAGCATTTTCAGTGGCTACTGCTGAAAAGCTGGCTGCTACACAGAGAGAGATGAGCTGCTCGGGGTGGTATGAAATGCCATCTTCTCACCATCCAGAGAGCCAGCTCACCAGACAGACCTCAGGCAGGATCACAAGATCTTTTGGATGCGGCCCACACCAGCCCTGCCAGCACCAGGTTGCCAGTGCTGCCCTCCATGTGAAGATAACACCCCCTGAGAAGGACCCAACTGCATCCATCCAAGAACTTGCTCCCTCCACTTTTTTTAACTATTCCTTTCTGCTGGGTTAATTTTCCGCAGATTTAGCAAACTGAGCTGGCACACAGCGGGACTGATGCTGGCACAAGGAATGGGTCAGGACCATGCAGCCAGCAGCATGCATCAATGATGAGGATCATCTCCTGCTGCTCAACCAAGTGCTAGATCAGCTCCACCTGCACCCTAAATGCTCATGCTGCTGTCTCCTCCATAAATTAACTGGTGAACCTGTCTACTGTGTGGAAGAACAACCAAGCAAACTGAGCCAACTGTCATTTCTCAAGAAGTTGTCTTCTTGGACTTCTTAAGGATAGAAGAAGTATTACAGCAGGATGGGCTACAGATCCACCATTATCTGGACTCCCTGCTTCTCTGTTACATGGGACAGGGAAAACTGTAGGAATTTTCTTCAATACCATCCCAAATTCCTATTTAAGCAAGTAAGATGGCTCTGGGAGTCAACTTTTATGTATGTTAAGATAAAAGATCCTGAGCCATAGGCTCAGCATGTCCAGAGCCTGCCATACCACAGTAAGGAAGCAGATTGCAGGTTCAGGAAACCCAGAAATTTAGTCTTTGACTAATGTCAGAACAGGTAGAAACCCCAAAATAATCAGCCCCTGATGAATCAGAGTTCTGGGAAAGCATTCAGATAAAAATTGCCTTTGTTTATTCTGCTGACACGGAGGTACTGATTTCAAAAGGTAAAATTGCCATGGGAAGAAATGGCTGACTTTATGTTACTGAAGTTGCTTCCTTCACATGGGCATTGCTGCACCACCTGGCTGTGCAGGTTGCTGTCACATTGAAGAGCAAAGCCACTGTGTCTGGCCAGCTGTGTCACACCAGCAGAAGACACCCCTAAATCATCAGTCGAACCAACGCTCATGAAGGCCAGAGGCAGGGTATTTACAGTACTTGGGGCTGGGCCACCTCTCTGCCTGGCTGTTCAGCACTGTTCTTCTCAAAACAGGACACAACCTGCTTCTGCAAAGGACTGATGGAGAATATGTAGTTTCTCATCTGACGAGAAGCATCCCACGTGATAAAGAAGCTAGAAAAATGGTAGAGGTCCCATGCCCAAGGATGGGCAGCTAAAGCTGCTGCTCCGGCACGCTGGGAAGGATGCCTGGGCTGGGTACCGCTCTGACTGGAGGGCTGAGAATGCAGCAAGAGAAAAATCAGGCTGCTGCAGCACCGAGCCTGCTTGCCCCGAGGCCACTCACCTTGTGGAGACCAGTGGGGCAGCTGAGGGGCTGGGGCTGCATGCATGGACCGGGGAAGGAGAACGGTGGTCAACACCTGGCTGGAAACCTGCTCATCACCAGTGCTCCCTCTCTCGCAAGGGCTGGCCCTGCTGACTCTGCTTTTGAAGCCTTCAAGGACATGAGGGATGCACAAAGCTTTAGAGAGCTGGATAACGTCTAAGTACTGTTCACTGCAGAGGATTTCAGTCCAAGGAGAGCTAACAGGGAATCGATGAGAAGTTAAAGTGTGTGGAGAGAAGACGTTCAAGACAACATCAGAGATGTGCATGGACTGCAAACAGGCTGAGACCATGGTTCTGTCTATGCATGCTGCAAACAGGAGTGGAAAACCGCTCAGGAGATATCAAAGAGAGAAGCAGAGAGTGCTTTGAAATTGAAGTGAAAAACTTGCTCCTAAAAAAGTAACCATGAACAGAGTTAATTTGAACAGAGCAGCATATTCTGAATACAGCCCAGGTCTCCTGGCTTTGTCAGTCTTGTTAGGGGGCTGAAAAGCAAGACTGCCTGCAGTAGATCAATGGGCACACACAGAGCAGGCTGAGCTGGGTTAGGGTCCCACTGGGTGCAAGGATGCAGTCCCGCTCTCTTCACCCTCAAGAAATGCATCTGACATGCTTCACACATTTAAAATCCAACTTCTCAGGTTATGCCCTTGGGTGCATTTTCCAGGCTAAAGCCCCAGGGGAGGCCCTGAACATAACTGACTGCAATCAGCTCAACACGCTTGGCTCTGACAGAAACATTTCATGGGCAAACCTGCAGAGGAGCCAAGTATCACTGCTCCCAGATGGGAAACCAAAGGCAGGGGGAGGTGAAACACAGCTCTGACCCTGCAAAGCCAGTGTCAGCATCCCCAGCACAGGGTAGGGAATGCTGCAGTGCATCTAGCACAAGCTCCCTCCCCTGCTGCTCACTCTGATGGGCTCATTTAGACTTGAGGGATCTTTTGTGGGACCAAGATGGCATTGGCTCTGGGTGCTTCGGTTGTGCTGACACCAATGTAACCTCATGCCAATGAGTGACCTGCATTGGGACAGACTGGCCTGGCTGAGTGATGTGGTGGAGCACGTCTCTGATACCCCTTAAGTGCAAAATCACAGCTGGTTTGATAAGGCCAGCCAGGAAGCACCCTGCTTGGAGAGGGGCAGGGAGAGCATCCTCATGTGGATGCGTGCCCACAGACAAAACCCCACCTCAAATCTGTGTTTACAAACCACTGCCCCAACACTAGAGGGTATATTATGCACCAGAGCAGCAGCAAGAAGAGGAGGCTCTCAGGTGTGTGTGACAGTGATGGTACATGAAGAAGACGGGGGACAGGGATGTTGAGAGCAGGGTGTGATAGCTATGTGTGGAGAAAAAGCACCCCAGGGTGCCAGCCTGGGATAAATAACTGTGCCAAGGAGGTGGCAGCAAGTCTAAGTGGGGAAGCTGTCTCGGAGGACATGGTAAGTGTGGGGACAGAGCTCCCCAGGGCAAATGTGCAGGGGTAGGAGATTGCCAGGGGTACAGGGTGGAAGAATCAAACCCACCTGTGCTACCTGGAAAAGAAAAAGGGCTCCAGCTGGGTCGCTAATGCAGATCTATGCAAGTGGACAGCCCCGGGTCACACAAGACTGAACCCCTTAATTTTGTCTGTTCAGTGTGCTGGAAGCTGATAGGAAAGAGCAGCAGCTCTGAGGGAGAACAGCAGGTCTTACCTCACTGGTGGTGAAAGGAAAGGAGCAAGTCCCTGAGCACCCAGGGGAGAGAAGAACACTCTGTGCTGCAGTCGCAACTGCTGATGAACAGTCTCCTGTCTCTCCTGAGCACTTCTTGAACTCCTTCATCACTGAAGCAAGAGTACAACTATTTGCCAGATGGAGCAGGTGGCTGTAAAGCAGGGAAGCAGTGCTATTCTACAGAGCAAAACCACTCTGCGATCAAGCAAGCAGCAAACTTAAATTTCCAGACTTTACTTCTGTAAGGAAGTTTCCAGCTCATTAGCTTCCCTTGTTTAACTTTATTGCTGGATGCTGCCAGCAGCAAAAAGTGTCAGGTTTTTAAGCAGGCACTTTGTGGCCCTTGAAAACACTTGTTTGAGCCTCCATTCAAGAGTCTGGTCACCCGTCGTAGAAAAGGCATCTTTCATATCCATCTACAAGAGTATTCCTACCACACAGACTTTACTAAGAAATGAGATGGAAGAAAGGCATTAACACTAGTATCTGATTTTCATTTGTTAGGGAAAGCCTCTTCTTATACTCCACAAGTGTCTTGGCAATTGTTTGAAAATCAGTCCTCCTCTCCCAGCACTAAGCGTGCCATAAAGAAACCTGTTTTTCTACTTCTCCTCTGCCTCATCCCCTCCTCATCCTCCCAGCACCCCCAGCCTTTGTGGTCACAACCATCCCCTGCTTGGCCACTTACTGAGTCTTCAGAGGGAAGGACAAGCGGGATACTGAGCAGTCTCTCTGCAGCTGCCAGGGATGGGCTTGGACAAAGAGGTAAGTGTCCTCTGCTCTCTGCTCCTCAGGTTTCTCTGGCCACCACTAGCCCAATGCAGCCAGGCTGCTGTCAGTGGTGCTTTCTCATGGATAGCAGGAGAGCAGCAGAACGCTCTGCACCCACCCGGGGAACAGGTTTTCAGGGGAAGCACAGCTCTGGCTCACCCCGCTCTCGAAGTAAGGTTCAGGTACAAGCCTCCCCCAGCTTCTCCCAGGTACAAGCCTCCCCCAGCTTCTCCAAGGCCAGCCTGAGAAGCCTCACCCTCCCCTTCCACAATGGTTTCAATTTGACAGCTCCTAATAAACCAAACTTTACGAAGCAGCCCCTGGAGAGCTCCTGGAAGCTAATTAATGCTCTAATGAAGAGCTTGACTGCCTTGTTTGCTCGACGGCTCCCAGGTCAATCAATCTGCTGTAGCCCGGCTTGCAAAAAAGCAACGAGGAGCCCAGCACCCCTGGCGTCTGCTTGGTTATCATCCCCCGCCACCCCTCCTCATCCCTCCTCCCACGTTCATTACTGTCAAAAACCGGGCAGCAAGAAGGCAGATTTATAGAGGCAATTGCAGCTTCTCCCCATGCGCCTGCTCCAGGATTAGTCACGAAGGAACTGGTCGAGGGACGACACAAGGACAGAGGGATGGGAAGAGCGCAGAGGCAAGGGGAGATGAGTGCCCGGCAGGTCAGTACGGGCAGGTCTGTGCCTGAGTACGAAAGGAGTGCTCAAGGGGAAATCGCCACAGCCTCCTGCTTGCATGAAAGCCCTGCTTTTTCATTCTGCTTTTGCCAGAGAGACTCCCCAGGGCTCAGGCCCCAGGCCCTCTCAGATCTCTGCCGAATCACCCCCTTGCTTGTGCTGTAGGGGAAAGATAAGTGTGGTAATACACATGAGGACAATGGCAATCTAATACAACAGTACAAATCTGATCAACCCTCCTTGCCAAAAGAGATGCCCTAGCCTGCCCAGATTGCAACACAGTCTCCATCACATGCTGTGCCACCAGAGACTGTCTGCTGCCCTTGTCTGAGTCCCACAGACTGCACAGACGCACGCCGGTCCCAGACAGCACCTCCCATCTCAGCCACTTCATCCCTGAAAACCTGGCAGGGAGAAGCAAGATCCAAGCTGGAGCCAGGAACACAGCCCGCCTGATGGCCCTTGGGTCTCCCCGTGATCCACATGCATCTATCTACCACCTTCCTCCCTTGGGTAGGACCTCGAGCCCGGGCACTGTTCCCCCTCCATGCTACGTAAGGAAGGGGGCAGAGAGAAGCGAGAGGGTACTGCTCAGCTGGCATCCTCACACCAACAGCTCAGCCCGAACCCAACGCTTCCAGGGTCACCTGGATTCAAAAGGAACCGCCTGCACCTCTGCCTCCCCTAAAACCTGAGGAATCAGCACATGCCGGGGAGTCATCACAGCTGCCACCTCCAAGGACAGGACACATCTGTCCTGACTGATAAAGCTCGCATGGAGGATGCTCTTCTCCAACTGGAAAGGGGCAAGTGCGCAAAGGGCAAGGCAACATCCCTAGAAGGGAAAAGGGTGGTGAGCCCTTGGGTCAAGCCTCAGCTTTCAGGGATGAAAGAACCGGGGTTTCAGAGGCAGGCCAGATTTTGCAGTGGAAGGGGAGCCCCAAACACAAGGACGTGGGTGGGAAGAAATCTCTACCCCTGCATTTGGGGCTCACTCCAAGTTCAGCCCTCACTCCTGTGCATGGTCTCCTGCCAGCTTTGGCTCTGTGGAAGCAGCTGACGTGAACTGAGTCGTACTTTTATTGTTCCTCCTCCTCTGCTGCAACATGAGCTCACCAAGAAAGAAACAACAGGCAGGCTCAAGAGATGGAAGTAAAAAGGAGAGCACTGTGTTGTAAGGACATGAAACAGCCACAGGCGATCTAGCCAGCCTGGTCCATAATCCTGCCTGATAGATCCCGTCACCAGCCTGGATTTCTGCCCCAGCCCACAGAAGTTAAAAACCAGCACTCACCTCTCAAGTCTCTCTCTCAGGAAAGCACACATGAGCTACCTGGAGCTGTGTGCTCCTACCTGTGCACAACCTTCCCTCTCCTTTGCAACCCAAGGTGTGCTGGCTTGCATGACACCAAGGAACAGGCCATGAAAGGGAGCTTTAGACCCTATTGCTGGTGGTGGTGAGTTTTCACACACCAGCAAATGATGAACACCACACCCTCGTGACACCTAAATTCTTAGAAGCTCTCACACATACAGCCAGCACCCTTTATAGGGCTTTTCCTCACACTGCCAGTCCTTATAACGGCTTCATGCCCAAGGGGCCAGGAACGTCACACTCAAAGACCAAATCTGGCTCCAGATGCCATGCAGGACACTTGTGCCATCTTGCCTACAGATCTGGTATTCCGAACTGGGTTAATGCTGCCATTGCCTGCCTTATTCACTCCCTCTTTCAGAAGCTGTGTTGCATTTTTCAAATACTGCTTGTTTCTTCTCAGGAGTAGGAAGGGAATGGAGTGTTTCAAGCTGCTGGTTTTTCCTCAACATTACCTGTTGGCCACGAGACAGAAGCCGGAGAAATTACCTTGCAATCACATTAATACATGCAATTCAAAGCCAGTGCTTCCACCTCTGCAGTTACCACCGCAAGAACGCCAAGGCGAGAAAGCCTGAGCACTGAAACAGCAAACCGACACACCAGGAGAAGTTCCAGCACCCTCTCCCTTGAGGATGTGGGATTTTACAAAACGAAGAGATGAATGAAGCAATCAGGCAGCCACTATTTTACTTTTCTCACATGAACACGCTTTAAAGGCTGACATGTATCGATTGCCACATCTGCACCTGCAACCTGTCAAATAGAAAGGTCACTCTGACAAACAGGGAGCAGAGGTTTAAGAGGAAACTAGAATCCCAGCATTAACGTGCAATCTGGAAACACACACATTGGCTCAGTTTTCCAAAAGACGTTCTTTACGGTGTCCCTCAGTGGATCAGTAGCACAGATAGTTTACCCCAAATGCACTGGCGTATGGGTCAAGGCAGGAGCTAGTGGCAAAGGAAAGAAGGAAGGCATCCAATAGCAGCCAGAAATTATGCCAGATTAAGGTGACTACAGAGCTACAGACTTAGACTGACAGTGCTCTCAGGTGTTCAGTCTTTCAGAGGTCCTGAATGACACCTTTTGAAGAAGCCTTGGATATTAATCTGAAAACCAGCACCTGCTTCATCAGCACAGGTCTGACTATGGGGCCACTAGGACATTCATTCAGAGGTGACTGGGGAAGGCGCCTCCCACATTGTCCTGGATCCTCTCTGGAGATTATCCAGCCAAAGAACCAGCAACAACGTGACATGACCCTCTCCAGCTTGCAAAACCAGAGGGAACCACAGCAGTCACTGGTATGACAGCCAGCATTGCACTCATGGAGAACATCAACCACCCGCTCTCGGAGGCTGGCTGGGACAGGGAAACAAAACGCAGAGAGAGAGCAAGCATGGAGCCGGGGATGCTCTGAGGAGCCTCCCTCTTCTCCATCCTCTTGCGGGCCATAAAACCACAGACATTATGCAAGGCTCATTGGACTGACAGCTATGATTTGTGTAGCAGTAGTTTGTTGCGCAGCAGGAAGATTAGCGAGAGGTAAAAAACACGGAGACCTAGATGACTTGTTCTGTTTAGGCATCACTTGATGGTTACTGCTCCAGTAAAGAAGAACCAGCTGCCAGAGCACAGTTTAAATGTCCTATAAATGTCCTTTTGGCCACTCTGAGCTGTGACACAGAGGCTGTTTTCTGGAAGCTGTTATCAAGGATTTCTCTTTCTCTCTCTGTCTCACACACATATGCATGCACAGAGATGTGCCATGAAGAAGTGTATTACTCCAGGGACCATATCCAGTCAATGCTGTTTCCTAGGGAAATAAGCTAAAATGATGAACGTCACCAACCTGACCTTGCAAGCAGTAAAACATGTATTACAAGGCAGGATAATCAAGATAAATGGAGAAGATTAACCTGGAGATGACGGCAATGAAGGAGGGAGGGAAGAAAGAGCATGGAAAGCTCACGAGGCGCCTGGAGTTGCAGCATCCCCTGACTTTTCCGAAGTCGTACTAAGGGTTGGGGAAGGTGGAGGAGAATATGAGAAGGGCCACTGAGGTGAAAAACCCAAAGACAGAAGACAGACCCTAGGAAGGAGTCCATCTGCACAGGACCACGAAGGAAGGACTGACCATGCTGCGAGGACCTGAGCCAAGAGTCATGAAGGTGCTAAAAGCCTCACTCCACACATCAATTCCAGCCCTAAGGCCGAGACAGCAATAAACTATTCAGCTCAGCAGTGAGCTGAGAACCTGCCGAGAGCTGCCCTGACCACGTATCTTTGCACCCTTCATGAAGAAGGCACCACCAGAATATCAGTGATTTGGCCTACAGAAGGCACCTAACTCTCTCCACTGGCTGTACATGGAGCATAAGCACCTTGTAGGTTTTCTGACTCTCCCTGCGAAATCAGATGACTGCTGCCTAGCTGTTGCACACTCTGCATGGGCACCCATGGCCTTGGTGACTTCCAGCTGGAAAGGGCTCAATTTCTACTGGAGATGAAAGTCAGGCTCTTTGATCACTAGCTGCTTTTGAAGATGCCTCCAGCAGAGTGAGAGATGCAGCCAGTTACTAGACAAGAGCTCCAGCGCCTCACCTATGGCATGTATGCACATGCAGGCTTCGGTGGGAGCATCACTCTCTTCTTTGATCCTGTTTGCCCTGTCCCTCTCCTCTTTTTCCCAGGTCAATCTGCTCTGATGAATGGAGGTGGCGACCTGGAAGCCAGCTCTGTCTCACAAGAACAGCCCAGAGACTGCACTGCAGTCACCTCACTTTCCAGAAGAAAAACCCATGAACGGCACACAAGGAGCAAAAAGAGGACCCAGCTCCCCAGAAGTGGATAAAGGGGCTCCAAAATATCCATGGCTGAAGAGCCAAGCAGTCCCACCTCAGCTATGCACAAGTGTGAGACATCATTTGTAGCCACGAGAGTGGTCCTCACGCTGGAGAAACTGCTGCAGCACTGCTATGTACCCCGTCCCCACCCCAGCCCCTCTCACATGCTCTTGGCACTCACCTGGCCGCAGGACCCTGATTTCCAGCAGGTTGGAGGTCCTGTCCGCCAGCCGCGTCCAGCTGCTGTTGTAGTTCTTCCTCCAAAGCTCTGCCACGCACTGGTACTTGCCGGCCTCCGTGTCGCTCGCCCTGCTGATGCTCAGGCGTACGTTGTTGCTGGACTCAGCCTTCTCAATGGCAGTACGGGTCCGGAAACCCGCGTACCTGTCACCCCACTGGACCCCGCCATCACGTGTGAAGGTGACCAGGTCATGAAACTCAGTGCTGCCCGCCGGCTGGAAACGCCACGTCACCGACACTGGTACCCATGATGGGTAGTGGGGCTTGATGATGCACTGGAGGTCGAAGGACTCGTTGTAGGTCACCCCAGGGGTGCGGGAGATAGCTGTGACAGCAAAGCCAGCCTCTGCGGAAAGAGAAAAAAAGGGCGTTGAGAGACACCTGCCTAACGAGGCCCTGGTGTTAGCATGCAAAAGCTAGAGCCTGGTCATCCAGTTGTGGGCCTGGAATAACCAGCCACTCGCACTGTGTCGGCTCCTTGCTTGCAATTGCAAAGCGGCAGGAACAGCAGCAGCAAACAGACACCTCAGTGCCTGCGTAGCGGTGACTGCCTGCGTGAGCACTGGCAGCAGGACTGCACTCCATTTCTGCCCAGAGGAACAAGCTCCCCTGAGACCCAGGGGACAAGCAGCCAGCCTCTGCACGCTGCCAAAGCTCCGTACAGGAACGCGGCAGCGCGGCTGCAAGGGAGCAGTGATGGGCAGAGCGGCTGCCCAGAGCCAGCCTGACCGCTCGCAGACCCCACCTTCCACGTCCACCTCTCAGGCAGGAGGTCCCCACCCTGACCCCCACCCCAGGTCTGTGGCTGGTTGCCGCAGGTGAAAGAAAGATGAGGAAAGCGAGAAGTAGCAGCCTTAGTTCATGCATCGGAGAGGTGGCAGTAGTTACGAAACCCCAGGATGGAGGCAACTGAAAGAGAGAGAAGCTGTTTGCTCCTGTTCTTCAAACAGCACGGCTTATGTTCTCTTCCAGATCACACCCCAGGACGGCTTTATGCAGTTATCCTCACACGTCCACCACTCTGCAAGCTAGTCAATACATTTTGACTTGTCTACTCCCACCACTTTGTTTATTTAGGGAAGTTTCCAGCAGTCTATTAGTAATTTGAAGATAACATATTCTCAGTTGACTGGCTTACATTTTGGGTCAGAGTATTTCCATTGCTCGTTTGTTGCGAGCTGCAGAGAGAAATATTTCCTTCTCTTCCAACCGGTTCAGTGTGGCCAGCAGATTTAGCAGGGACCTTGTTTTCTACTGGCAACATCCCCAAGTAGCACTCCCTTCCCAAGAGGCTCTGCAGGGTGTCTCACTCCAGGTGCCAGCTCTCCTGCCTCCCCCTGCAGCGCCAGCCATCGTGGCACCCAGCACAGCCACCGGGTGCCTCCACAGCCCCACGGCGTCACCATGCCAGAGCTGCGGGACATGTAATTACTGAGAAAACAGGTCAATCTTTGGGATTAAAGCCTCTTGCAACATCTTCAGTGATTACCCAGGAGAGGAGAGTGAGACCCAGGCTGTCTCCCCTGCCGGACTGCAGCATCTCATCCCCATGTAACCCCTTACCTTCAGGCCCTGCAACAGCCTTTCTGCCCCAGCAAGTGTGTTACCGGGCCCAGTTCAGAGCACTGATGAGCTAGTGATGGCCCTCAAAAGTCAACATAATTTCATCAAGATCAGCTGACTTCATAAAGTTTAATCTCCTGTCGGGAGACGGGCAAGGAAGCTTCATGAAGGGACTTCTCTTGACTGCCGTGCGAAAGGCAGGTGTGTTTCCCAGGTCCTCAACTCAACCAACACCCTCGTGGCACTTAGGTTAACACACAAAGGCCCTTCTTCCTTTGGGACTTGTATGAAAGGAGAGAAGCCACACATAAAAGCGGGCAGATTTTCTGCAAGACCTCCCTACAAGAATACACCAGCTCCCCCTCGCCCTGCCTGCCCCTCCTTCCCCAGCCCGCCAGCGACTGAAGTCCCTGCCGGGCACTCGAGATCCTCAGAAGTTCAGGGACATCTGGTCTCATCTGACAGCACATCTCTCTTCTGGCTATTGCTGCTGAACCACCCTGTAGATAGATTTATGTGTTTGAACATCATCTGTGCTGGTTCAGCTAAAGAGTTTCTTACCCTGGCAGGCTGGCAAACGATTAGACCTTAACTTGAAATGTGAGTGTCACTAAATTTACTGCATTTTTTTTTACTAGCAATTTCTGTAGCCATAAACCTCTCTTGCTCTTTCATAGCACCTTCCATTTGAGTTTCTCGGGACGCTTCAAAAACATGACGCTGAACAAAAAATACCAGATTCAGCAGCAACAAAACAATACTCAATATTTTCTCCACTAAATTTTCATGAGCTACTTATGCTTTGCTAGTTATAGGAAGAGGACCTAGGTACTTCTTAGGACTTGACAGAACATGCTCAATAACCAGCATTATCTCTGGGACAAGGAGCAGAAGAGGGACAATACCTTTCCACCACATCTTCTGGAATTGGTAGGCAATTCCAAGCATCTTAAATTTTGACAAAAGTAAAAGTGATACATTTTAAAATCTCAGCACTTAATCTCAACACTTCTACAAGTGGCAGAGTAAAGACAAGGGCTGCTACGTGGACTTACAGCAGGCCTAATGCTGCTGACCTGATCAGGAAGATGCTGTTGAAACAAGATGAGAATCTGCCTTTAGTTCTTTACAAACTAACGTCCCTACCTGTTTTTGGAAGCTGTATAGCAAAGACTTCCAGTGCCAGGCAGAACAGCCTCTGAAAGAAGGTCTAAAATGAAGAGGAGGAAAGGAGGAAAGAAGCAAGATTTTGATCAGAACATGATACAACTTTGAAGTCTGGTCTCTCACACATCTTGCCAAAGCTTAAGATTAATGCTGCAGAGAACCAAAAAAAAAAACCCCAAAAATTCCTAACTCAACCTTTCAATAGAGTTCTGCAATTGTTTATAGACCTGGCGTTCTGCAAATCAGTGGCCTCATAGGAGCAGTCATCCCTTCTTCAGTCACCTGCAGAGCACTTGGGAAACTAGTCCAGGACTTAGTATAGCAAGGCCTGAGTGGGACCGAAGTAATCCACAATCCATGCAAAATCCTTAATGCCCTCTCCTAAACTAATGGTATTTCACTATGCTTGAAATAGAGGAGCTCTTTGGCAGAGCAGAGTACCAGCTGCAATGACCCTATATCCTAGTTCGGCTCGGTCATGGACAACGCTGTGGTTCCAGGCCAGCACCTCAGTGCCTCCTGGCACTCCAGTTCCAGTTCCAGTTTGTGGTTCCAGGCCAGCACCTCAGTGCCTCCTGGCACTCCAGTTCCAGTTCCAGTTCACCCATGGCAGGCAAGGAGGCTTCGATGTCCACGGGCTGACGATGGAGCACCACCACGGCACTGCCCATAGCCAGACTCCAGTGCTGGGGGGACGCATCACAGGACTGGCAGCCTCTCTTCTCGGAAGGATGCTGGAAGCACTGCCCCTCTCCTTAGCCACCTCCTGCTTTGCTCCTGCCACAGCCACCCCTCAGACGTTGCCCCCACGTGCAACAGGGCATGCAGGCAATTTTGCACCAACCTACCAGCAGCTGTGGTGGGCTGCCGGGTACCTCCATTTTGCTGGCAAGCAAGGGCAGGAGTGCTGCCAGCAGCCCTGGTTATTCGCAGGTGACCTCCTGGGGGGAGCCGGGCAGGCGGGGAGTTCGGTCCCGCAGCCCCTGCCCCTCGAGTACTCACCCAGAGCAGTGATGGACACCGGGGTGCCCGCGTGCCGCTCCCCAACAATCTGCCACTCCCCATCCAGCGTCCGCGTCCACTCGGCCACACGGCACTCGTAGTGGCCCTCGTCCGCCTTGATGCTGTTGAAGATCTCCAGGGTGAAGGAGCCGGGCCGGACCTGCTCCACCTGGATGCCGCCGTAGCTGCTGCGCTCGGCGTAGGAGGGCCCCGGCTGCAGGGTGCCCTCCCGATCCAGACGCACAATTTCGCTGCGCCGGTTCAGCCTGTCCACCAGCTGCCAGGCGACGGAGAGGCGGCTTTGGGGCCCCAAGCCCGAGCGCACGTTGCAGCCAAAGCGCAGGCTCTCCCCCTCCAAGACATTGCTGGCGTTGTTGATAATCTCCAAGGAGATGCTGGTCTCTAAGGAGAGAAACGCAGACACACAGGGGAGATGATATATACTCGCCACTTCTTGGTCTGCAAAAAGGACGCTGCTGGCCAGAGAGGCTATCTACCAGGTGCAGGAAACTGCCCACACATTTGGGTCCAGGCACATCTTAACCTCATGCGTGACCACATCCAAAACCAGCTTGTGGGCAGCGAGCTGCTCCTGGTGACTTGCACTCTCAATGCATGTGTAGGCCAAAGCTGGGAGAAATCTCTCTGCCTATGGCTCATGAGACATTGCTGCATCTTCTGGTCGCAGGTCCGGGATGGAATCTCAGCAAAACTTGAGGGAATTTGTGTTGCTACAACATGCACCGCATGCAACTGGCTCTGCCATAAAAAAAAGCTTCCAGCTCCCTGGGCATTTCAAATCATGTCATCCTGATCACCATCTTGCCACATCCATTCCTACAACACCTTTTGGGAGAAACTCTCCCAAACTCCTATTACTTCTGACACTACAGGTATCTATCAATCTTTGGTAACATCAAAAAATACTGGTATCCTGAGCTTCCCAGAGATGTGAGGCTTTACGGCTGTTTTTTTCAGAGATACTGAGTGCTGGTTACTCCTGCTGTCTTCTGTTGGAGTTATGGACACTTAGCACCCTTGAAAAATCATCACATTTGTTCCTAGAGCTGGTGATCTATCAAATGGCAAGAATGAAATCTGTCTGAAATGTGGCTGTGCCTAGGAGTACTACATTTTAGACATTCGTCCAGTGCAACATTTCTAGCTAGAGTAATTTTCAAAGCCAAACAAATGAGACCAAATATTGGTAGGAGAGAAAAGAAACAGAATTTCTTTTGGAGAAATGAAGAGGGGAAAAAAAGCTAGAGGAAAGAGCTGCATTTTCCTAAAACCTAAAAGACAGGAGGCAAACATTAAGCAAAATTCTCTTGCAGCTACCCTCTGCTTGGTCAAAGCTCACTGCCAGGGTAGCCTGGGCAACACGTGCATGGTCCATCATGGCACAACTACCTGAGTTGCAGAGAGCAAAACAAGGAATGAGTCAGTGGACCCCCTCCTCTCACCCTGTTACTTCTATATTTGTCACGTTTGTCTGACAAACATAAAAGGCATTCAGGCAAGCCTCCAGCAGGGTTGTTTTCACCAGGGTTGGCAGATGCACAGTGAACACAACCTACCTCCATGCTGAAGAGCAAACTGGGGCTCAAGGAACACGTGAACTCTGGTTTCTCCCAGTACAGCTGTCTTCCAAGACAGTTGGACAACAGCCACTGAACGGTCTGCAGGAACCTAGCAGCTCTTATGATAAACCAGGGTCTCCCTGTTAAGCCTAATGAGTACTTTAGAGCACCCAGCACCCAGCAGAGCAATGCCAGGAGAAAGGTGTGAGGAGCAAGTCAGAGGCTGTCACATGCACCTTCAGCTCAAGGCCAAAACTGCCAGCTTGGGGCCATTACCAAGGTTGGGGCGTGTTTCCCCACCTATGAACCTGACACATACCCCTCCTTCTGTATCATAGAATCATAGAATCATAGAATCATTGAGGTTGGAAGAGACCCTTGGGATCATCGAGTCCAACCATTTACCTACTCTACAAAGTCCTCCCTTACACCATATCCCTCAGTACCGCATCTAAACGTCCCTTAAACACATCCAGGGACGGTGATTCAACCACCTCCCTGGGCAGCCTATTCCAATGCCCGACCACTCTTTCTGTGAAAAATTCCTTCCTAATGTTCAATCTAAACCTACCCTGCTGGAGCTTGAAGCCGTTCCCATCATGCCCTTCCCATCAAAAAAAGTAATCTTTTCTGTTGCGATTTCAAGTCTCCACACCATGCAAACTCTTCTCCTCCCTCCTTCCCACAGCTGAAGTCTGGCCAAATCATAGCCTCACCAGTAAGCCGCCCAGTAGAGCAATGGCCCCAGGAGGGGATGGGCCAGTCTCTACTTACTGAGCGGCAGGACGGTGATGGGGATGTTCTTCGGCCGCTTGCTCTCCTTGTCGATGAAGTCCCCCGTCACAGTCTTCTCCCGCTCAGTCACCCGGCAGTTGTACTTGCCACTGTCCTCAAGGCGGAGGCGGTAGATCTTCAGCACAAAAACGTTGTCGCTTTCTTTGGCTACCTTGAGCTGGCCCAGGGCCTCGCGCTGGGCAAAGTCATTGTTGAGCACTGGCACAGCGTTGGGCCCCAGGCTGGCAATGAGGGAGCTGTTGAAGGCCCAGGAGATGGAGAAGTAGCGGTCAGGGACGTTCTGCGCCTCCAGGATGCACCGAAACTCCACCGGCTCACCCACGATGTACGTCCGCTTCTCAGTCTCCAGCCGGACACTGAACTCCTTATCTGGGGAGAGACAGACCGATTCACATCAGCATGGTGAAGCACTCCGGGACAGCCAGCACACCTCGTGTGAGGTATTTACAACTTGCCACTCTCTGCGTAGTCAACATCCCTCAGACACGTGCATCCACAAGTGGAGGGGCGAGGGGCTTGGGGCTTGCATTTGCTATGAGAGCCCAGATCACCCATGGTGCAGGAGAGGCAGCTTGCTGCCCAGCATGCAAGAGCTGCAAGGCATCCCCAGTCATAACCCTTTCCTCCAGCCTTGACTCTTGGGAGCAGCTCCGCTGCGACACCAGCACCCCGTGGCACTGCAGGGTGCAAGATGGAGCCTAGTCCTACCCACACCCTACTCAGCCGGGGTAAAGAGGAAGGGCCTCTGGGATTATCAGAGAGGAAGAAAGAGCTCAACTGGGTCTTTAGATCCTTAGCAGGAACTTGTGCTGCAGGCTGGGAGAAGGATTTTGACTTGCAAATGGACCCCGTGCACTACAGAAGTGCTTGCTGAAAGTTTTAGTTTTAATTTCTGCTGTGCCACTCTTACCTCCTCACTTACCAAAATTCTCATTGCCTGCCCTGGCACCAAGTGCTTAAAATGTATGTTTTAGCTCCTGTGTCAGCCCCAGAGCGCTGGCCACGCCAGGAGACAGGGGCTGCCACCCAAGCCCCCTTGCTGCCCCGGTGTCCCCTGGCTGCTATTTGCTGCCACCTGCCCTGCCCGCAGGTAGCGCTTGGGCCCTTCTTTGCCCTGCTTCCCTCTGCCAGCAGCCTCCTGAGCAGGGCACGTGGCAAAGGAGGGAGCCGAGCCCCAGCCACCTAACAAGGCGCAGCCCCATTTTTCACCTCCTCCCACCACCCAGCCGGGCACAAAAAGGCAGAGAAGACACTGACCGGTGGCTTGCACGTTGACGATGGCGCCCTGGGAACGCTTGCGGGTCATGGCATACCAAGACTTGTCGGGGTCCTGGATCCACTCCGCCGCCTCGCAGTAAAACTCGCCCTGGTCCGACGGGTGCAGGTTGTAGATGGTGAGCTTTGAGGTGGTCTCTCCAACTTTGTCCAAGCGCACGTCCCCCGTGGCCTGCCGCTGGGCGTAGGCGCTGCCGGCCCGCAGGACAAAGTCACGGCTGAGGGAGATGACCTCCACGGGCGCCTCGCTGCCTCGCTGCCGGTACCAGGCGATGGAGACGTGGCTGTGCTGGGCCGTGCTCTTGGACACCTCACACTTCAGCTCCAGGGAGTCGCGCTCCACTTTGTTCAGCGTCTGCGGGACCGCTGTCACGCGCAGCGAGTCCGGGATCACTGCAGCAAAGAGGGACGGGGGAGACACAGCCCGAGAGTTAGCAACACCGAAACGCTGAGGCTAAACTGGGTTAGACTCAGTTGGAGAGCTGAGTCTCCACCTGTTCAAGGAGAGGTGGGGAACAGGTTTCTTTTTACAGCTGTAATTAATCACTAAGTATAAGCAAAGCCCTGTTGGCTCACATCGACTCCCCCCAAAAAGAGGAGAACTGTCCCCAAAGCCCTTGGCTGGGAAAGACTGTGACCTGCAGCACACAGTCCGGCACTGTGCTTAAATTCCTGCTCAATGGCCCCAGTGACTGCACAGGGTTTTCCATCACGCTGCACAGCAGCACAGCTTAATATATCCGCATCCACATGGAGGCGTTTTGTCACCGGCAGCCTCCCCTTCATTGTGTGCCCCCACAGCACGCTTCGTGACACCCCTCCTGCCCACATCCTTCAGCCACTCCTTAGCCCTGGCACGGTCTTCGCCCCTCGGTGACTGGTGGGGCCAAGCTAAACTTATTTAGTTCCTTTAATCTTCCCTCATAAAAATGTCGGGAGATCTAACTCACCTCTTCTTTGCTTATATCGTTTCACATTTTAATGACCCCCTCAGGTCAAATGAAAGGGGTTCTGCATTCAGAGGGAAGTGGCTCCTCTGAGGGCAGCAATGCAATTGCAGCCCACCCAATGCCTGCTCCCAGGACACAGCCATCTCAAGGCACTTGGTAATAAAACTGCTGGCTACTTTTCCAGTTGATTAACCGGAAGAAAGGAAGTACAGCCATTAAAATCAGGATGAAAAAGGAATTGCAGCCCCCTAGCCTTGCTTACTTTTAGCAAGCATCTTAATTTTAGCAAGAGGTTCTACCACCAGAAGACTTTCCTAAGTCTTTCAAGACTTTGTTGTCTCAAGAAACATCACGCGGAAAGAGGAATGTAAGCCTTCTCGCCAGCTCTGCAGACAAGGCAGCGTTAGCAAGCCTGTTAATGCCCACGGTTTCACCGTGTACTGGTGGAATATAATTAACATATCTCAGTTCAGTTTCATTGACAGCACTGGAAGGTTTGATGAAATTAGCTGAGCTGCCGAAAACTGCATCTGTTTCATTCAGGCACGGCTGGAGAAAGCAACGAGCTGCAGTGAAGACAACCGCTGGGATTATTCCTGGCAGAAAAGTCAAAAGCAGAAGAGGGGAAAGAAAAAAGCCACGAGATGGAGAAAACAAGAGGGGAATCTTCCCATTTTACAGCCCGGACAGGAGCATTCACTTTTACCACACATTCACTACCCAGGGAACTTATCGCCCCTGAACATGGAAAGTACCCGGAAAGGCCATTTACACGGCACGCCATTGCCCCTGTCCCGGCAGATGCATGTCCTCCTCCCTCCCTTCCCCCCATCTTTCTTGCTGGGGACCCAAATCATGTCCCCTGCCCAACGCCAGAGCCTCCAGCAGACTGCAGCCAGGAGCCCACCTCACTTGGCTTTGTCCCCCCTTCCCTCCGACTCCCAGCAGAGCAGCAGAGACAGCAGCAACTAACCCGCCAGTTCATGCCGCCTGCATGATAAGATTTAAATTTCTCATTTCAAACCTTTCTGAATAATTTCCAGAGCCGTGCAGCTCCTTTCTCTTTGCCCTCCAGCCACGGGCTCTTACAACTTTTCTTACGTTATTTAAATAAATTAAACCCGATCACCATCTCTCCCTGGAGTTACTTTCCCGCTGAGCTGCTTTGAAGGCAGAGCTCCCTGCCTACACCAGCCTCCGCACAGCCGCTTACGGGGTGAGAGCGGGTATCTGTGAAGAAAGAGTGTGTGCCCATCCTCCTCCCCCCAGTTTGAGAGCCCTGCGCACCCCATCGGTTGCCTGTGTTGCCCGCCGCCTCCCTCCCCAAGCCCTGCTCAGCAGCATGGCCGCTTTCTGGCCAAGCACAAGGCAGCAAGCAGGGAGCTGCTTACCCCAGGAGCCCGCCTGGCTCTGCGGGACAAGCTGGGTCACGCTCGAGTAGGGGGCAGGCACTTGGCTTGCCAGACGTGGAGCTGCCCGCTCCAGGAAAGCGATGCCGGGAAGCCTATCCGAAGGCTGGGCTGACATTCCCTCAGCAGGTTAGAGGCTGGCACAGGCACCGTTTCGCCAGCTGGAGCCGTGACTTCATATTTCCAGGTCATAACCTGGCTGGAGGATTAGCATCTTTTACAACACATGGGCGGGCTATTGCAAAATGCCTTCCTGGAGAAAACTCAGGAGTAATTTAACTGTGGTTACACCTGACATGCTGTGTTGTGTTCCTCCTGCTCTTTTGGTTAAAGAGCCAACCAAGATCTTCCCAGTTAGAGGAACTGGTGAGACCTTTTGGGTTGCACGCAACCTTGAGGCCGTTCTATTAAACCAGTCAGGTATGGACATACATTCGGTCGGTGTCACCTTCCTACCCAGGAGGACTGGAGACCTGCTCGCTAAAGCCCAGCTTCTGAAGGATCAGATGTTAGGAGGGACAGACAAGAACCCTGAGCTGGTCGGGCCAGTGGGAAGGCTCTGAGCTTCACACCACCACTCTCGCGCTTGGCCAGTGATGCACAGAAGACTGTTTCAGTTACACAGCAAGATGCGCCTCGGGTACCAGGTTTGGGGAGGAGGGAAGCGGGCAGGAGAAAGGGGAAAACACCGTTCTCAGGAGGCAGTCAAACGTGGCAGGGTGTCACAGCTCATTTCAGAAGCCCAACGAGCATTTCGTTCTGAGTGCTGCAGAGCACTGGGGACTCCCGCAGAGGGGCAGCAGGTCTGCAGGGGCTCAAGCACCACCCAAAGGCACAGACCCTGCTGACCTGCACCAACAAGAGAGCTACAGGCACAGTTTGACCCCATCAGGCTGGAGCAGATCAGCCCTGGAAGTTATGGAGAGAAAAGCAAGCAGGGAACATCGCAAAGGTGCTCGTCAGGGCACAACGCTGTACGCAGGGAGGCGTGTTATCAGAAGATAAGTTCCTCCCAGGCCAGTTGCCCTGCTCAGGCTTCAAGGACATCAGTCTGCATATTAAGAGATGAGTAACTCTTTGCAAGGTGTTCACCCAGGAGCCCTGGCTCTGCTGCCAGCCATCACACTGCCAAGCTGCCCACACTCATCCCGCAGCTGCCCACCACGGGAAGCCCCAGGGTTTCTGGAGGCACTCTGCAAGCTGAGCTCCACTTGAAAGCAAGGGTAAGCTTAGATGAGAGTCATCATTGTGTGAAGGGGAGTGGGGCCACACCTGAATCAGAGCTGAGACAGACACTGCAGGACACGTCCTCTTGCCCGCTCTTTCTCACCCAGTTCCTGCCTGTTTCTCCTCTCTTCAATGGGCCTCACACTTCGCCCAGCATCCAGTCTTGCCTCCTCCTTGCCCCCCAACACAAGTGAACCCCTGCAACTGTTCTGACCCCTGGAGG
>KZ506831.1:117829-135687 GCA_002844005.1 Limosa lapponica baueri | reverse complement strand
GGGGGTTGAAGGGCAGCTTTCCCCCTCCCTCTGGGCGAACACCCAGGAGCCGTGGCAGGGAGCTGGTCTTTTGGGCACGGGCATCTCCCTGCCCAGCCCCTGGATGCTCAGCGAGATTCCAAAGGAAGGTAGAAGACCTGGGAGGACTGGGAATCCAACTTAGGTAGCTTTCCAGGTAAATCTGAAGACATTTAGGCTTGGCATGAAGCTAAAAAAAAAACCCCCAGATTTCCTAAAGCCTTATTCAGGTGCCTCAGGTTGTGGTTCAGGGTCTTTTGCCGCCCCCAGGATTTATTGATTACATGATTCGATTGTCGCAATGATGCTTGTGTTTCGTGCTGGTGAGGAAGTGATGCTGTTATGCTGGGAAACAACTAGATGTGGGTTCACCTGCTATGGAGCATCCTGTGCTGCGCTCTAATGGCTTTGTTATTGAAATGTATATGACATTAAGTAATTAAGCACACACTGGCTGTTATTTTTAACACTGGATACATTAGTTATTGCATAATGTTGTTTTAAGTGAAAAGACCAATCATCTGGGATATTAAACAGTTACATCTTTTCGTATTTCCATAAGAAACTATGTATGCAACTTAAAGAAATGTTGGAAGGGCCTGGGGGTGGGAGTGACCCTGGCCTCGCCGAAGGGGCCGTGCATCGGCAGGGGATGGCGGTGGTTCCAGCATTGCGAGGAGCAGCCTGAGCAACCCTGAAGATGTCCCTGCTCACGGCAGGGGGGGTTGGAACTAGATGGCCTTTACAGGTCCCTTCCAACCCAAACCACCCGATGACTGACAGCAGGAGCGCATCCCAGTCTCACACAGTCACAGCCTCGGGGCCGAGGGGCTCGGCTGGCACAGCGCTCATCCCAATTCGATTTAGGGACAGGACCAGGACAAAAGCCCAGGTCCCAGCCCTCTGAGACAATGTGGGTGCTTGGACCCCCAGCTTTGCAGTCAAAATTGGGGCGCTGCTATGCCTGGCAGCAGTAACACCCTTGAGACTTGCTGTTGTCCCCCCCGGGGCTCGTCCCGCAAGCTGCTCTCTGCTCGGGGAGGACATTTGGAGCATTCACCGGGGACGTCAACAGGCCGTCTGTTTCCCTCGGCCCAAGTAATCAGATAAACTCAGCGTGAAGGAATAAGAGTGAGCCAGGAGCAAGGCTAACGGTGACGTGAAACTAAGCCGGTGTTTTTCAAGGCAGGCGAGAAAGCTTAGTGGGAGAGCAAGCAGCTCGGGCAGCTGTGCCCAGCGGCACCTCCAGGCTGGGCGAGGGTGGGAAGGGGCTGCTTCACCTTTATTTTGCCTTTATTTCACCTTTCTGATGTGTGGATCTGGCCTACGCAGCCCCGATTCCCACAGCATATAGGCAAAAAACATCTCAAGCGCCCACCTTTTATATAGTAATCGTAGCGCTGGGGTCCACTGGCACGAACAGAAATCGTGGTGGGATTATTTTTTCACCTGGTGGAGGTTGTTGTCTTACTGCGGGGCCAGATCTTGTGTCTTAAAGTCTAAGACAGACTCTGTTGCCCTAACAAGCTTCAACTTAAGGATATATCCTGCCTTCAGCCATTTGTGCGAGTCCAGCAAACTCTTGGCAACCTTCTCATCCCCGTGGCTTCTTGTATCGAATTCAGATTCCTGGTTAAAGAGAGGCAGTGATCTTGCAATGCTAAGATTTCAAACAAAGCCTTTAAAGATCGAGAAGTGGAGAAAAACATTGTTGGGACGGCTGGCTGCGATGGAGGGTCGTTGGGCGCTTCGCAGCGGCCGGCAGCGTGCGGGGAGGGAATACGGACGGTGCCGGGGCGGCTGCGACACACAGCCGTCCCCTTTCCCTCGCCTCCCTTCCCCCTCCTTTTATTAAAAAGAAGAGAGAGTGGACCAAAGCTGATGGCATATTTACCTTCATGAGTTTTAAAAAAAAGTTAATTACTGCTCGGAGCAAGTTGGTATGGCTGTCCTGAGCTGTCTTTTATTAGTAGTCGCCTTCATTAATTTCCCTCGCTGGATTTGCTGCTAATAGCTGCTTGGTCCTGGGCAGCACAAAGCAGCATCTGTGCCATTGAGCAGAAAAGCGGGAGTCAGGCAAAGGGGGGCACTGGGGGGGGACGGGGACGACGCCGTTTGCAAATCAACCTCTATTAACGTGATGGCCTGCTCGGAGGGGACGGCAGCCCCGGTAGCCGGCACGGCGGCTTGGGCTTCACTTGGCTGTTACCCTTCACTTGGCTACAGCCTTCATCAGCTGGGATGCGCCCATGGGTGCTGGCTGTGCTGCCCTTGCGCCCCCCGGCTGGGGAGGGAAGCGGGATGCTGTCCCTCGGTGCAGGATGCTGTCCCTCGGTGCTGTGGGTGCTCCGGTCCTGCGGCACGGGCTGCTTTGAGCAGAGGCGTTAAACAGTATCAAGCAATAACCAAATTATTGATAACTTGGTATCTCTTGACGAAAGATCCTCTCTGTCTTAAAAATAGCTTGGCAGAGACGTTTAAAGATTAAAGAACGGGATTAAGTTCTCTTTGGAGGGTCGCCGCAGGCAGGCTGGGGGGGGGCTGGGGGCACCACGGGCTCAGGCGAGCGGCTGTGGGGGCCGACAGCCCCATCTGCTCCCGCTCTGCAGAGGGATGATTCCATCCAAGTGGAAAAAAGGCGGGTGGTGTGTGCCATTCCCGGGAGAGGGGCCATCCCCAAGGCTGCTGGCTTCCCTTCCCGGCTGGGGAAGGCAGCCGGGTGCCGGTGCAGGGACTTCCCTCCACGGCAGCAGGTGACAGTGGCAGCTACCAGTTGATGCGCTGCTGCAGATATCCCTGTTCTGGTTATTTCAAGTTGCAACAGAACGTCACACCACCTGTGAACAGCATGCTTTTCCCACGTGCATGCAACGCCCGGAGATACAGCCGGGTGTGCGGGAACCCCCATGGCTCTGCCGGCCGGGGGACAAGACGGGCTGGGAAAACTCCCGTGCTGGGTGCCAGTCCTGTGCCTGGAAGTGTAATCCCACCCCTGCTGCTGAGCCACGTCGCGCGGCAGGGGACGCCGAGGAGGCTGGTGTTCAGCATCAGCGCTGAATTTTGCCAAGCAGAAGAGATGTGGCAGCGCAGGCTGCTGTTCTGAGCCGGCTCGGGGGGGAGCTTTCCCCTGGGTACCCATGAATAGCTCTTTCTGGTAAAGGGCCGATGCCTAAATCCAGCAGCTGGGCTCTGGGGGCAGCTGACGGCGGGTCGGTGGCAGCGGGGACGTGCTGCCTCGCGTGCGGGGGCTGCCGCACAGCTGGAGGGGTCACCCCGTGCCTGCTTGCCGCTGGCTGGCCTTAATGGCCTGGGATGGGAGGGAGAGGGAGGGAGGGAGGGAAGGAAGCCTGGCTCAGCCTTGTATTGTCGGAATAACCGAGGGTCTTCCCGGCCACACTGCATCTTTTGTAAGAGAAGTTCCCCAAAGCGCCTCGTTAAGTGTTGGCAAAAGAGTGAGAAACTCATTCTGCCTGTGGTTGCATCAACTCGTTCCCTCTTGATATCAAATTTACTAACTTTTATGCATGAGTGCCCTGCGAACCAGACCTCTGCCTTTCACCTGGATACCGGCAGAAAGGGAAAAACCCTCTTTAACCAGTTGTCTTCCCTGAAGGGCTGGAAAATGTGTCATCACCTTGCCAAGAGCAGGATGGTTTTGTGCCTGACCCACTGCGGCGCTTACACTGGGTGTAAACTCGAGTCCTTGAGTTGGCTGCTTTGGCCGAGAGGAGGAAATGCTTCTTCGGACTTTATGTCCCTACAGTCAATGATAATATTTCATTGTACCAGCACAACACAGTTTCGCTCATTTTGTAGAGACCACAGGGTCTTAATAGTCACACTGAACTCTTACGTTGGGCTTTGGAGCGTGTTATAATTAATCAAGCCCAAAAAGCACCCTTGGTAGCAAATTACTTAATATAAACCACTGAATTTCTCAAAAAGAAGAAAAAAAGAAAAGAGAAAGAGTCTTGGCTGGTTCAAATGACTCTTCCAAAACCAGAGGAAATAGCAGAACGGCATTTTTTTTGGTCAGTAGCTCCAAGATGAAACTTCCAGCCAAAAATTAAATTAATCAGCCTGAGTTGACTATTTATTTCGCTCAATAATCACCTACTTATACCGCAAATATGAACCGATACTTTTAAGTTCTGTGTGTTTTGGGCCATGTATGTGTCTAAGTTCTTCAGGCAATGATGTTATAGAGCACATTTGTCCCGATTTCCAGTATCCCAGCCTTGGATGAAGACAGAGTGCCTGCATTTGTGAAGGACTGAGACCTCTGAATTTGTGCCCAAGCCTATGAAGAGTAAGACCAGGAGAAAACTAGGGGGTTAAATATGATGATGTCTGTTTCAACAGGGGACTGGACAAGCTGATACTTGATACTAACTTTTAACCAGGAGTAGCCATAACTTTGGCTGAGAGGGCGAAATGTGTGCTACAAACCAGCAGAAGAAATCAGCTGCTAAACGCAAATGTGAGGAAGGAATCAAAATATTTAAATTTCCCGCAGATTGATTTATTCAGGAGCACACCTAAATATATATTTTCTTTCTTTCTCTGAACAAGAGGCATACGCTGGAAGAGGCATTACTTTTCAGGGGTCTGGAAGCTGCATGTGCTGTTAGAGCAGCCACTGCGGGGCCGGCTGCCGGCAGCGCATTAGGACACTTTGTTCTGCAGAGATTGTCCGGGAGGTTTTGTTTTGCTTTTAATTGTCTCTATAGAGAAGGGAAAGCCTCTGCCGAGAGGCTTTAACACAGCATCTCTGCTGCCTATTAATTCCCGAGATCTTGCTAACTAGCTTTGTTTCCTCTTCAGAGCTCGGCGCTCCCTTTTGCCGGAGCACGAAGCTATGTATGCGCAGCGTTTGTCACTTGGTTAAAGCCAGCATTTCCCTACTGCTGCAGACAAGGCCGCCCTTTATTGGCTGCAGAACAAGATAACGGGCTTAATCTTCCCAGTAACACGTGAGTTTTCATGTATCACTTTAATCTGCGAAACACTGGGGCCGAGTGTACTGTCACATGCCAATTTTACTTTTCTAAGAGCGAGTGACTCCCCGGCTCAATGATGGATTGTTTGCTGGCTTTTAACAACAGTCAAGATGGTGAATGCCCCGGGGTGACAGACAGTGTGCAATGGGAACGGCCGCAAATCTGATGGCCCAGTTCAAGTTCACCTGACAAAGCTGAAGCAGTCTGCAAGCAGCATTCGAGAAAGGATTATTCACACTAGCATTATATTTTTGAATGCATTTTTCTTCCTGCGCAGCTGCCCAGCTCCCCAGCACTGAAGGTTTATGCACCATAATAAAGAGATTTAATTTTTTTTTTTTCTTCTCTTGCTTCTCCCTCTTTACACCTAGTTCTAATCGGTCAGTGCAGTGATAGGGCATCTTTCCAAACAACTCGGCACAAACATCACCTAGAAAACAATAGCATTGCTAAAAAGAGGGAACAAAAGCCTAAAAATCTCTGCTGGCAGCAGAAACAAAAGCGGGATGGTTTTGTTAAAGCCAACTCTCTGCTGGGGACCCATCTTTTTGTGGAAGTTTGATGCTGTGTTCCCTTTCTCATCGGGAAAATCTCCCCAGAGAAATGATCCCAGCCTTTGAGCTCGGGGGCAGTGGGACGTCAGGGCTTCGGAGGAGGAGAAGAGAATTTGAAACGAAGGCAGCTTTCACTGCTGATGGAGAGAGCGCGCACACTCATATCCTGGAGGTGCCTGGCATAGTCTTGGAAGAGTAAGATCTAGGTCTCATCAGATTTTCTTTCAGCTGGAGAGGCAGCAACAAATGTTCGCTCCAGCCCTGTGCGTTATTCCAGTCATTTGTGGCACTGTTAAGGGGAATACATGTAACTGTTTGCTTGAATTTCCCCAGAAGCAGCTTTTCTGCCTGCCAGCTAGGCAAGTAACGCCAGGAAAGATGTGCTGGAAGAATGTAAGATCACTTTCTCCTTCTCCTGTGGAATAGAAAATCAGCTGCAAGCTGTAGATGCAAAGACATACCCCCTGCTTTTAATCAAAATCTGCAAGGCATCCCTGACAGAGGCCGAAACAAGCATCCTGCTGTAAGGAGGTACAGGTTAATCACGCGCTGGAAATGAAGGCTGAATCCCACTCATCCTGGCCAGGTAACTCATTAAAAGCCCGTCCCCGGTAGATGTAAAACAGACAGTGGAATTTTTTAGGACAAAATGCATTGGTCAGCATATTTGATCTGAAAAATGCTTCTTTCATCATAGTCTGAATTTGGCCAACAGTTTTGTGGGGTTTTTATTTCAACCAGGCACTCCAGTTGGCTTAATTCAGCATTGAAGGGGAGCAGCATTTTGTGTGAGGAGCTCCCATGCCCTCTTTTTTATGGCTGTTTTCCCTACAGCGTATGTATACATTATCTCACCATGCCAGCAGTTTTGACTTTTTTCAGCTAACCAGCCTGGGTGGGAAAAAATTTAAGATTTCAGCTGTTCAGCTAGAATTCACGAAGTTGGGAGGGCAGTGCTTTCCTCTGTGTGCTTCTGAAATTTACTGTGACAGAGTAAATCTACACGTTGGGTCTCCCTCTTGGGAGGTAGGTGAGTGGTTATCAGTATGTGAATTGCTGTAGGTGTCGAAGGAGGTCATGTGAATGAATTGCAAGCGTTAGTTTAAAAAACAAGAACAAAAAAGCACACAAAAGATTGTTTCATAAAAAGTAAAAGGCTGCAGCTGCCTCTAACCCAGGCAGGCACTACTGAAGCATGTGGCCAGCCTACATGCCAGGGGCTGTTTAGTCCTGGTGTTAAAAATCAGGGGCTCTCTAAGTATGCTCAATAACAACCACAAACAATAACAAAAATACTGTTAAAATGTTGGAGTTAAAGGACAAAGTTGCACCTGCTTGCATGGGTGGCAGTAAAGCATGTTCCTAGCACAGGCGGAACCATCGTTCCCTCCCTTACACCCCCATCGTGTAGGTACGAATTTAGTCTTTGGCTGCAGAAGTGGAGTGGGGTGGGAGGATCAGGGTCTCGGTGTGGGCAGTGTGTAAACGTATCACTTAAATGTTACTGGACATCTGTTTTACTTTCACTAATGTATTTTCTGGGATGTGCCAGAAAAGCAGCCGGTTGGAAGCTCTGAGGCACAGCCCATGGGATGCGCCGTCCTTGCTACTGGCAGCAAATGGCAAGTCTCCTTCTGTCTGCTTCTTTCAGGGACTCAGCTGAGAAAGGCACCGCTCCTTCCTGAACACCTTCCACCTCGCAGCTCCGTGAGGCTCGAGGGGAGGGCATTTGCCCACCCAGTTGGAACCAAAACTGGCGCTGAGGCTGCTTGCTCTGTGTTTATTAGACACTGGACTCTCCCAGAACTGCTCCTCTGCACAAGCGGCTACGCTCATATCCAGTCAGATTATTTGTGGGAATTAGTTATAGGATTGGTCACCAGCTCTGGGGTGCTCACAGTTTCATTAGAGGCAGAAGAGATGTACTGTCCTTAAGCAAGAACTGTTCTTCTCTTGGGAAAGGCTTCTGAGAGTTTGTTAAAGGTAGTAGTCCTAAATTACTCACATAAAGCATCTCTTGGTCCAAGAACACTATTTTTCCCCTGCAGAGCAGCACAACTTGGCTGCTACAGTTAAAACTGTATTTCAACCCGTTTAGATGTTGTGTGGCCACATAGGCACAGATACACACGCCACACACACCTCTGAAAGAAACTTTGTTATTTTTGAAACAAACCAAAACATTACCATTTGTTCCCCAAAGCATTTAATACAAGTTTTGGAAAATTTTACAGATGGTTGAAATGCAGCTCTCTGCTTCTGACGCACTCCATCCATATTCCATTCCCCAAAAGCAGATGGTGCCAATTGCCCTTACTGGGTCTGAACGGATTACAAGTTTATCCAGTTTTGCAGTACACCTCTCGCTGAATTTGGGAGGCTGTTTTCTTACTCTTCAGAAGTTCTTCTGTGAATTCTTACAGATGGCTGTAACAACGTGAGGTTCAGATGGTACACAAGATGGTAACATGGTATTACCAGCCTGGATGCGAAGACCAGAACTTGCCAAACTCACGCAAGTAATGACTGACCCAACTCACATGGGTATCAGCTCAGTGGGTCTGTTCTCACAAAGACAATATGCTCCTAAAAGCGCGTAGGATAAAATCCTGTCCGTCTTATGGGTCATTCTTTGTGTGACTGCCTTGAGCAAGTCGACATTGGCAGCTCTACCGAGGGTCTTGTTAAAGAAAGGCAGCGACAGATTTCATTGCACTCCACGTGTTGATTATTAAAGAAGTAATAAATTCCTTTCTTCCCGAAGTTGGAGCGTGAAACATCTTTGCTATTAAGAGAATGAATCTGGGGGTCCGTGAGGTAGATGAGGCCTTTCCCATTACCTGTCACCCAACCTGTGGAAAAAAAGGCACATCCTGGTATTGAACATCACAGCCTTTGTATCATCGTACTCAGAACTGTTTGCTTGGCACAGTTAATGTCACCCACGCTTTGTTAATGTCACCTCAGTGATTCCTAGTTTGCACCTATGTCAGCAAAAGCAGAACCCTAAGAGGTACATAATGACTGTTTAATGAAATTAATATCCCAAAGATACCTGTGTGCTAAAGCTTGAGTCTGAAAGTTTTCCTCCTTGGCTCTTAACCAAAGAGCTCAATTCTCCAGTAGCTGAAGAGCAGACCTTTTTTTAGGCTTGCTAACTTAAGGAAGGAAGAAGCGTGACAAAACCCACTGCCTCTTTTAGTGGTTCTCCTTCAGATGGTTCCACAAGACACGAACCTGCAGGCTGACTTTAGTCTAATTGGATGCAGATCACTCCATGGCATGAAGCTGTGGCACACCTGGGCACGTGCAGCTTACGTGCTCTCGCTGTCAATGCGGTGGAGAACGAGAGCACTGCTCAAGGCAAAAACGGACCTGCACACACCTCCCTCACTTTACGTCATTGAGAGATACAACGTCCTTCGTAGACCATATTCTGCAACATGAGAGGACACGTAAGAAGTGAAGTTCACTGTAATACAAACCTTGCAGATCAACGACAACGTCTGTTCCATTGGAGAACTCGTAGCAGAAATGGCCATAGGCCAGACCGTACTGCGTGGCTTTGTACTCATTCTTCACAACCTTCGTGTTATTGGACAGCTTCACAAACTCCCCGAGGATGTAGGGCTCCACACTCACACACCCTTTTATAATTCTGTCTTCCAGTATCTGAAAGAGGAGTGTTGCTGTCAGTCATGCAAGTAGAGATGTGAAAACAAGGATGCTACAGCTCCTCTAACTCAAGTCTTGTTTTTTTCCTCTGAGAACTTTCCATCGTAAGATGGATGGAAAGAGTCTTTATGTTAAGGCACTGCTGATGCAAAACACAGGCTGTTTAGATGAGGAGCTCACATTTAAGTAGAACAAAGGGTGGTACAAGGTCTAACACAAAATCAGCCTGACAGGGGAAATTCCATAAACAATGAATTCTAGAAAGATCTAGTTTGTGCAGCAAATAGGAAACTTCTTTCAGGAGACTATGTCTAAAGAATAAGCGAGAAAGCTGAAAAGATTTGGGTAAATCTGCACCTGGTCCTCCTTCAGTGTGTAAATAACCACTGGAAGGGTTTTGGGGATTTTTTTTTGTCATTTCTGTGTTCAGAGACTTGCGAGTATTGATGCCAGGCTCTCATTAGGTCTTATTAGTGAGTGGCATAGAGCCAGAATTAGTGCCAGAATGGCTGACAGAAATGGTAGTACACATAGCATGCTATCCTACACCTACTCATAATGAAATAGGGAGTTCAACACTCTGCTGTGGAGGGCAGCTGCCTATTTGAAACACAAGTCAAATGGAAAGTCAAGCCTAAGAATAAAGAAAAGATCCTTTACTGTCCCACTGGGGCCTGGATGTCAGCTTTAACCTGTGTGCCAGCTCACCCAGATGATATAAAAGGCTGGGTAATTCCTGGGTTTCATTTACAAGTGAGCTTATGACTCCTAATAGGACGTGGCATCTTTTGTGCCAGTTCACCCATGAACTTGTAGCTCTGCAGGTAGGTGTCTCCTGTCCTGAGAGGAGCAAATGCATCTACCAAGTATGATCTCATGAATGACAGCATGTCATCTAGAGGTGGCTTAACTGCTAGTAACTTAAAATCAAAATTGACTTAAAATGCTCTTTCCATCAATTTTTTTGTATTGCTTAGAAGACAGTTAGTTCTTACCAGGAGTACTGCAGATGGGATATAAAAGATTTGGGTTGGGACCTTTTGCTCATACAGTCTTTTGTTGAATTCCGTCACGTAGTACTGGGCAGTCATTTGCCGTTCCACGTCACTGAAATGATGAAGTAGTCCTTTTTCGTCTTTATATTCTTTTCCAACGTACCTAAACAAAAAGAGAAGTGTTTGGTGTGGGCAGATTTGCAAGAGACTGCACTTGGGACCCCCCTACTTGTGAAAGAGAAACATCACTACAAAGCAGAGCTTGGCTGTTCAGAAGCAGAGCCAGCTGTTGGCGATGCATTTAAAATAGCAGCGATTGAAGTTGTGGGGTTTTCCTTTTATAGCTCTTACAGGCATAAAATGCTGGACTGATCAACCAAATCCTAGAATGGGGGTTTCATAACACTGGAATGTTTAAAGTTAACTCTTCTTGACTCTGAAGGGAGAGCCAACTCAGATAAAATACTGTTCTTAACCCATAATAATTCATAAGCTACTTCTAATAAGAATCCAAAACCTGCAATTAGTAGTTAGGAGATGTCTCCTGGTACAGACGCCTTTATGAAACAAATAGGTGATTTTAATCCTGCTTTCAGAGCAGATGCATCCATTGCATAAATCTGCTGCTGAAATTAAAGAAAAGCAAGTGAAACACCTTTCTGCCTATAGGCATTGTGATATATATCTATATATATATACATATAGATATATATATTTTGCTAATTCTCTAATGCAAAGCTAGAGGTCAAATAATAAAATAATAATGAAGGAACATCTAGGCTCCCATGAGATTATCCCAGCACAGACAAAGGTGAAGTCAAGCCTAAGAATTGTCATGAGCAAATGAACACTAACATGGCTGTTTGTTAGAAGTCAACAGTGAAGTAGCTTTTTCTTCCCAGAAATTAAAAAGTAGAGAGTTACACGGGGTGATGGGAAAGATTGCCAAAACGCCCAAGAGATTTGGGAAAGCCATAAAACATTCTTGCTACAGAAAATCAGTCAAAATCTAACCAAATGTAAACTAGGTTGAAACAGACTAAAGAAACAATCTTCTCCCATTGAGACTATGATTTCTGTAGTTGTCCAAGTAAAAACTTGTACTGTCTTCTGAAAATACTTGATAAAAGGTACTGTCTAACAAGTCATTGGACTAGCTGAATCATAGGTGTAAGACTAATCCTACCAAACAGTTTTCATTCATATTTACACTGAAGTAGCATTGATAAATATTTGGTTTCAGAAATTGGTTTGGCCAATACCTTCCCAGACTTTCTTCTTGGTGCAGGAAGTGTATCCAAAATGCACTTCTCTGTTTACCTTCCTTTTCCACGTTCAGGTAGTCCCCAATGAATACCGCTGTTTCTTGGCCTGTCCAGAGGCCTGATTTCTTTGAGTATTTTAGAAGAAGAGCAGCTACAAAAAGAAAACACCACGAGTAGAATGGATGATTTCACAGGACTGCTCTAAGCCTGTGCTGAGGGATGAAATAACCACCACCCAGGAGAGAAGCAATGTCCTGGGCTATAAAATATATGATAAGAGGTATCTAGATTCAGAGTTGGATATTTTACATTAAGGACAAAAAATTGCTAAACAGGCTTGAGACATGCAAGATGGGATGAGCCCTAACGTGGGTTTTACTTAATGAGCTCAACAAGGCCACATATAGTGGTGTTGCTCCTAGCTTCTGTATTTCTTAGGATATTGATCAAGTATCTGCATATGAAGGCATAGCTGTTATTAACAATCATCATTATCTTAAATAGTTGGCAGGGATGAAATGTGGAATCTAAAGGGGTGAAAAAAACAGAGGCTCAAGTAATGGGCTAGAAAGGGCTTGATGAACTGGCACAGGGATTTCAAGCAGCCTAAGGTACCTCTTCCATGAAGGGACTGAAGCAGGAGGGACTGAGTGGGCAAGGAGATGGAGCCCATTTCCATGAAGCTGTGACTGATGTGCAAACGGGTAAGGAGTAGGAGAAAATGGTTCAAAGGAGTGTTCTTCCATTGCTAAAATTCTTATACAAAACCTCATAAAACAACAAAAAATTAAGTCCTAATAAATGATGACTGAAACATTGTGTTAAAAAGCCTGAGTCTGAAAAGACTGTGGGAGCACCTGTTGCTGTGTGAAAATGCCCAATGCTGTGTGGAAACTTACAGTATGCTTTACGAAGCTGTTTAGCCTTAAAAACTCCAGTAGGCGTCAGTCTCTGGACAAGCCAATTATGTTCTACCCCTGCCAGAAGCTGCGTGTAATCATCGTCCCTCAGAAATCGAGCGTCAAGGATTTCTTCCTTTGTTCTCCCAGGCATGACACCACCTTCCCTTGGGCTCAGAAATGCACTTTCAGGGGAACTCTTGGGCATCTGTGCTGCTTTGTACCATGAACTCAGAGACGAACTGGATTGTCTCTTGCTGCTCACCACATCCTGAGATTTTTCTTCATCTTCTTCAGTAGTGGCACAATCAAAGTGCTCAGTTACGGATATCTTTCCCCCCGAGGACAAAGCTGTTGGTGCACTGGGAGTTGATTGATGCTCTGGAACAGATGCCATCGGATAATTGTTTACTAGGTCTCCAATACTGATGAAATCAAATTCGGTGTCTTCTACCGTTTCTGCCTGGGAGTCAACTTCAGGCACTTTGAGAGATCTGTTTCCCACCACGGCAGATTTCCTCAGCCAGTCACGCACAGAGGAGTCACTGGCCATTTTCGGCTCGATGCTCATTGGTAGTCCAGGAGCACACCCATTTGTGAAGGGACGTGCCTCACAGGGGAGATCCTCGGTGCTCTCTGCAGTCTTTCCTTCTGGATCGACCCACAGGAACTGGCTGCGGGGCCCACCACCCTCCCTGCCGCTGTCCTTGGTCCTGCAGCCCAGCTCTGCTCGGGAGGAGGACTTCTCCTCCAGCCTGGTAGGAACAGAGTAAGGGGTGGAGAGGGAAGGAACCGCATTGTTCACCTCCTCTGCTTTCTTCTCTGAAGAGCTCTTTCCACAGTGTCTTCCCTCCCATAGCTCTTCTCCACACAGAGACTCCTTCTCTACCAGCCTCCCAGCTACCTCCAAGGAAGGCTGAGGAGATCCCCCACAGCTATGCAGAGGCTCTTGAGGTGATGGGGGCCAGGCTCTGGGAGGCAGTGAGCGCAAGTATGCAGCCTGACCATTTTCATCAGATTCTGTTGTGCAACACTGCTCCTCCACTGAGCCCTTTTCCTGCTGCTGCCCTTCCCTGGGAGACTCTTTGCTGCTATTACAGTTTAGTTCCTCCCAGCTGGAAGAGTAACTTGATTTTGAAAGCTTGCACCAAGAGCTCTCTGAAGTAGTGGTTTGACTCCTCTTTTGCCACTTGCTGAAAGCGCTGTTTTCATCATTTATTTCTATTTCTAATGGCTCAGTCTCTTCATTGAAGGAATTTTTCATCACATCAGAACCCATGTATTTATTTCTTTGGCCACTGAGTCTCTCTGAGCTACTTCCTGCTGTTGGTGAATTCAGCGTTTTCACTGTGCCTTTCCTCTGGTACACTATTTCTTCAGTAGTACACATAGTGTCTATGGTTTTGGTTTCTGTTCTTAAGGTTGTGATACAGACTCCCACTTCGGTTTCTCCTGGTGCGCTTTTATGAAGCCTGCAGGTATTTTCAAACACTTCACACACTGACAGATGATGCTGAGAATGCATGGCAAGGATCTTCTCAAAGCTGACTTCCCGTTGCAGGATAGGTTTTTCCACTGTGCCTTTAAAACTGTCTGGAACGTAAGACCTAGCATCAGAATTCGGGAAGCTTTCCACCCGCAGGCGCTTCTTCACGGATGTGATCAGAGACATGATCTCTTTGGCAAGCATTCCTTTCTCTTCCTCTTCTGTAGATGAAGTGCTGTATGAATGCAGTTTTCCCATGGCTTCTTTACATAGTTGACGCACCTCATGGAGCTTCTCACTCTCCCCGTAGAGCCACCGATGAACAGTTGTGAGGCAGAAAGCTGCTTTAATAAAACTATGGAGCTCCTGCTTGCTGGTGATGGGACTGTTATCATCCTTGGTGAGGAGGCCAATCTCAAAGGATTCTTTGGCTTCAGACAAGTAGAACTTTCTCTTTTCTGGGGGACAGTCATTGGAGTGACTATAGGACAGCAAACACACCCCACGGATGTTCTGGGAGGGGATGAAAGAGAAATGAAGAAATTAAAAACCTGGACCTCTGGCAGAGATAAACAAAGGGAGGAAAAATATGTTTCTTTACATTATACAGTTTGAAGCAAAAGTCAGCTCTAACTGCCTGCTGCTCTGTTTCCTGGGGGAAATCTTGCTCTTTTTCCTTTGAAATATAGCTGTAATTACAGAAGAAAGCAGCATTCCCAGATGGGCTTGAAAGCCCCTCCTCAGTTTGTGGACAGATACTGCCTCCTGCCCACCTGCTTAGCTTCTGATTGGAGTTCAGAGCAACATGTAGCGTCATACCCACAACACAGACACAATATCCGGTATGATGCAATGTTTGAAAGCCGGGGTAGAGCCAAATTTAATAGTCTGGGCTCTTCTCTTATCCAAATAGCACTTTCAGAATGAAGACTAATACTTACCACGGCTGTGAGGACAAACAGTGGGGTGTACTGGCTGTAGGCTGCTGCTAGTTTGCAGGCCTCAGCAGCTGATAATAAGCGATGACTGAACTCTCGGAGAAGACTCTAGTGAAAAGAAAAAAGCAAGAGCGAAAACTTTATCTTAAAGGCTTTCTTTTCAAAGAGATAGGTCTACCTGGTAAGCAACCCTGTTAGATCGAAGCAAGGCAGCTTGGGATTTGTTTCTTCTGTGTTGTAGGTTTCCCGAGCTCTCTGAGACCTTTGAGTCTTGCTAGAGTGGGACATCATATCTTAAACAACAACAGCCAGGTCTGTTTCTGGAGCCTTTTTGCTCAGGTTTATCATTGATGTGTCTCTTTTTGACCCTATAAGTATTCTATATATTACACAGACACACACACTCTGTAAATACTCTGAATGTTTTTTTTTTTCCTGAAGCAAGGCATTCTTCCATCTAGGTGCTAATGAACTTTTCTAACAGGAGCAATGGAAGTTTCTTCAGCCCTCTCAGCACTGGAGAGGAACTGGAGGAAGAACAAAGTGTGGGTGAATCTGGGATAACGACATACAGTCCATCCGAAGAATCTACACACACACGAACACCAAACCAAGTCTTACCAGGTCAATCTCAGCATTGGTTTTAAAGCGGTCATAATCCTTCTCATTCATGGAAGCAAAGATGTCTGCCATAATACCCAAGGAAGTAGCAATTCCCTGAAAAAGAAATGGAAAATTACGATAGTGTTTTTCCCCTTGCATTTTGAATTTCACCGCCCACAATAAAGCCAGTTCCGTGTAGAACATACCAGGAAAAAACAAAAAACCCCAACCAATCAAAGAAAAACACTGCTAAAAAACTCAGAGACATCATCTTGGTAGGGTTTTATTAACTTCCACTTGCAGAAAGTGTAGCCTGGTGGGTACGTATGAGTTTCCATGAGTGGTAGCTATCCAGATTACCACTAGCTCTAGGTTTCAACTTAAACAGCATTGCATTTTCCTTAGCATTGCATTTTCCCAAGGTGCTGTTTGTGACAATGAAAGTCTCGTGATATCACCAACAGATGCATGAAGCCCTTGGCTAATCATATCTGAAAAAAGACTCAATGTGTTTTACCATCGTTTTTCAGAAAAGATGATAGAAAGCCAAAAATTATGTTTAAGAACTGGCCAGTTGATCCCAGTCTTTCTAAAAAATCCAGGGTAAAGATGTCTAGAGATATGATAGAAGTAATAAATGCTCATCACACATAGCCTAAGAAAACAAGCATCTTTTTTAATACATTTCCGTAACTTACTGCACTGTTTAAAAAACAAATGAACAGAGTTGGACAAAAGTCAAGAGTTCTTGGTATGCATAATGAAATCTTCAGTTTCTAATTGGGTTTTTTTTCTATGGAACCAATTAAAAAATAAGACATGAACATGTAACACGTAGATCTATGAACTTGCTAGTTGTCTCTCTTTCTGGAAGATTTGATTTACCCATGTTAGCTAAGGGTTTGCCCAGATAAATAGTTAAGAACGTCAGAAAGTATTTGTGTGCTTTCCACAAAATTCACTATACATCTTTGCTCCCAGAGAAACGTTCAGAGATTGAGGTCAAGCTTTAAGGTATGGCAGAGGAGAGGTGATGAGGTCTGTTTTTGTGGGATATCCTATACTGGGTTACAATTTCAAAACTTCTTAAAGCATCACCCTAGGACTTGCAAGACTTAGGTTCACATTCCTGTTTAGCTACGGACACATGGTGTGACTGTTGCTTCAAGATTAGTGCAACCAAGCCTCACAAAGGTGTTAAAGACAGGTACAGCAGCTGTTGCAAGGTGTTCAGATACAGTAGTGCCAGGGAACATCCATCACCCACAACAGATAGTGTAGTGCGGCTCGTGAACGCTCCAGCAAATAGACACGGTTGGTTACTAGGAAAAAAAATTAGCCTTAGTCCTAATAAATAGACAAATAAATAAAATCTGTGGTTGCACTCTGCCCTTGTCAGAGGCACCGGTGACACCCTCAGTGATGGTTCACTTCAGCTGATTCTGCTTAAGGAAAACTATTACTTTCATTCCCCTGCAGGAAAAAAGGTGTCGGTAAGTCTGTGCATGCATGCGGAAACAACGTGCAATACAGACTTCGGCTAGAAAGTTTGTCCTGCACGTTAACCTTGTCCGAGGTGCATAATTGAAACGTTATTGCTAAAAGACTCTTCTGAAGTAAACAGAAGCTAATTTGGAATGATATTAGATTGGCAAAGATATCCAGAGTGAAAATGAAATACTACCTTTTTATCTGGTTGAGGAAGTTTGAAATATCCCACGACTGAAGCCCAAATCAACTCTGCTGCCTCATACCACATCCCTGGAATAAATCAGGAAAACAGTCATCACTACGCAGATTACTGCTACAGGTGGCTTTCAATAGTTTATTTTACACCTCCCTGAGTCAGGAGCCCTCAAAACAGTATAAAACTACACCATTTTGTGCTTTGGTGACACTGAACATTTATTAGTTGCCTTTAGCTTTTGGCTGTGCATAAACACACATTTTATGTTCGTAAAAGACTTCAGCTCAACAGTCATGGAATATGAAAGGTCACATCAAAAGCATAAAATTAAGGCTGTTGGCCTCAAGTACCAAGCCCTGAATACAGAAGCCCCTCATGCTGAAAATGAGGGATTTTCTTGTCTTGAGAGAGGAAATTGCTCTGATGTACCTGTGATAAACTACTGCCTGTCTTTGGGAACAGCGAATTTGGGAAAAGCATTAGCAAACATGGAGTAGCACAGAGAAAAAGAGAGCAACATTTCAGAATGCTCCTCAGCTTCTGGTAAGATTAATAATAAAATGCTAATTTCTAAAATACTTTTGTTTGGTACATGGCTCTAGGTCCTTTCTGCAAAGAGATGGATGCACAACTCATCTCCCATGGCTGTGTTATGGGCATCAGGCAGGTGTTCTACACAAGCTAAAACTCTGCCATACGCCTATGTACCATTTTAAAGCTTGACTGCAAAGAAAAAAA
>KZ506831.1:91221-106574 GCA_002844005.1 Limosa lapponica baueri | reverse complement strand
AAAAAAGTTGCTCAGACTTTTATCTTTCCTCATCACACTGTAATCACTTCTCTTCAGCCTCATTTCCCCCCCAGCTTTTTATTCAAAGAACTGAAGCAGCCTTTGCTCTGCCTTGAAATTTTATTTAAAAAAAAAAAAGAAAAAAAAGAGGGGGGGGAAGGAATGGATGAAGGAGAAAAAAAATCCCTTTTCCTGACTAATACTAATAATACAGGTCAAAATGTCATTCTATCTACAATTAAATGGAAAACAAAAAAAGGTTTTCCCTTTTTCCCATGGTACAATGGCACTGGAATATAAATTACCGATGAAGATGAAATAATACTTCAAAGCACATGGGGAAAGGCAGCACAACGTTTACAAAGTATTTTCAACCGCAGGATGAAACACTGAAGACAACGGTAACCAATGGACTTCAGGGGGTGTCGGTGAATAGTCTAAAACTAGCATGCGGTAGGATTTTAGGTCCCTATAGTCTATGACCCCATGATATGCTTTGTTTAACAAGGGCAGCTGCAGTTATCAACAGATGTTTCAGCAATAAATAATTGGTATCATCTCAGAAAAGATCCATCTACCTGGGGAGAGGGCATAATGCTGCAAACACTGCTCCACTATTACAGCCACATTAATCTCCCATCTAGCCAGGTCTCTCAGGGAGTTTACTGCAGGTGTTTATCCTGGGAGAGAGCAGACAAACACTCCGAAGTCGGAGCGCTGCGCAGGGATTGTAAAGGAGGTCAACCTCTGCCATAAATTTCTGTCTAAGGCCACACACACCAAAGAGAAAAAGAAAATAAATACCCAAGAAGCAGCCGCTCCCCACTCCCCCGCCCTGCCCTCCCCAAGCAAATTCAGGATCCCTGCAACATGGGACGCTGGCGAGGGGATGCTGGGGCTGACACCTCCCAGCCCTGCAGTCGGCTTTTCTGAGCTTCTCGTTGCTATTCAAAGCAATTCTCATCCCCAAACAAAACTTGTTGGCCACACTTGGGCAGGGCTCTCTCTGAAGCAGGTGAAATCTCCCAGCCACCTTGGAGTTCACAGCAATTCCGCAGCTGGGATTTCAGCAGGGCCAGACCTCCCTGTCCCAAAACCCCAGATTCTCAGGCTGGACTGCCCCTTCCCACAAGGAATGGGACTCTGTTGGCTTTGGAGATGCACCACCATAAGCAAAAAAAACCCTCAAATCCTCACAAACCTCATCTTTGCTTTTTGTTTGTCCTTCCAAAGGGATACTCATTAGCCTAGATATTACATTTACCATCGAAAAGGCAGTCCTCTATTTGCTACAAGTCAAGTCTGGCATGCCCCCGAGAAAATCAGGAAAGCAAGAAGCAATCCACATTTCTTGCCACTTTCTAATCTTTAAGCTCAAACTCATCACCTCACGGGATGGGATCCCCAACACAATTCGGATCCTGCAACTCCTTACACAGCTGAGTATCTTTTACTCACAGGAGAAGTCACATTAAATTCTTGCCTTCCCTGCCTAGGTTTTCACCAACTTTGGTCCTCAAAGAGATCCCATCAAATAATTCTCTTGAAAAAAGAAAAGCAGATTATGAATTGTGCAAGCCCTACTACAGTGAGTAATCCTCACTGCCTCCTAGCAGTGCTGAATTAAACAAGGCACAGCATTCTTTTCAAATTCATGGTTTTTTAAAAAAAACTTTTTGCAACCATTTGGCATTTTAGTTTTATTATAATGCCAATTCTTCAGGGAGGACCAGAACTGCCCTGTGAAACCAGGGGAAGGGACAAAGCAAGTGCCCAGATTAGGGTGGGCTGAGCATGAAAGTGAGCAGAAACAGCCAACAGACCAGAAACCTAACATGGAGGTAGAGCTCCCACTGATCTCACACTCTTGGCCTGGTTGAAGTGGCAGCAGAGGGCAGGACTTTCCTTCCCTTGGAGAGACGCAGTGGTGATATGGAGATGAGGTGTCTCACAAAGAGGAAACCGTGATTCACACATGTTGCTTCACAGCAATTTTAATTAAAAAAATTGGAAACTATATGTAGCTTCTGGGTCCCTCTCTCGTCTGAGGACAAGATAAAAATCACATCTCTAGTTTGGCCCTTTGGCCTTTGTGAGCAGCCTCAGACCAACACAGACTTGCTCACTTCTGCTTACCAAGCAGTTCCTCACCTGCTGCCGCCACCATGCAGAAAAACAAGCCCCTGAACCTACAGGTGATACTACCTACCAGGGCTCTGCGTACCCGCAAGCACCTCGGAGGGACATTTTACACAACAGGTGTGTTGAACTTCATACCAGCAAATCGGGGAGCCTCACGCTGATCATATCTTGCAGGTTTGTTTTGTCTTCTGGGCCGAGGTCTTGTTTGTATTGCCACTTCTCTGGCACAAAGGGCCACTTCATTTCCTTTGCCTCCTCCAGCAGAGTCCTCAAGTCCTCAGGAAGCAAAGCTGAAAAGGTCAAAGAGCAGGTAAAGATATTGCAGCGGGTTCAGCCGCAACACTTACCACAGACCCTGCAAAAAGCATACCTCCCCTCCCTCTCAGACCTTCTCCCAGTTGCTAACACCTCTTAGCTCTTGCCACCAGCCTCACCAGGAGGGAAGGTGAGCTCTCCTGTCATCTGTTACCCTTGGCTGCTCTGCCCTCCAGGCAAATGGGAGCCATCAGCCATTAAAAAAGCTTTTAGCAGGAAGTCACACCGACCGGGGCTGGCTGGGCATGAAGAGCTACTCCAAAAGACAGGAGGAAACGTGCTCCCCCATGTGAGGAGAGGGCTCCTGGCAGAGCAAACGGGGCCAACAGCACAGAAGACCTTTCCCCTTGCTGAGGGCTCGCTGGTGACAGTGACAGAGCTAGTGTGAAAAGAAACATTCAAACTGAGAGATAAACCTGGACCATATAAAGCAATTAGACAAAGATCTAAAGGGATATAACTAATAACAAGCATATGCTCTTGCGAATATGTATGTGACTGATAATTCAGCAAAAAAAAACCCCACCAAATCAAGAGCTGTTGGCCTAAGTTACTCAACCTGCTCTCCAAGCAGTAGCCATAGACTACAGGACACGCTTTCCCTCAGCACAAGAGAGCTCACTGCTATCGCAAGACAAAACGGGATAAGCCACATGCCTGGGAACCACTATTAACGCAGCAGTGCCATGGATGTGTGGCAGATACCAGCTGAAGCCTTGCTGTGAGGGTCCCTGATCGAAGCTGATGCATCTTCCTTGAAGCCAGCTTGGCCAAGTAACACATGAGCTGAGGAGCTGGCCTGAGCTTCTGTGTTTCAGTTTGCAACCAAAGTTAAAAAGAGACCGAAGTTAAGAGGAGATGTTAACCAAAGTTAAGAGGAGAAGGTGCCCTTGGTCCTGGCATGCTCCTACCCAGGCATGGCCAGCACGGCAACCTCAATCCTCACACCTTTCACCCAAGGGTTTCCAAACCCTACCCAAAGCCCAGCTTTCCCTCCCAGCTGGAAAGGCTAAGCACAAAGGAGACAAAAGACAGATTTTATCTTTTTTTCTGGGATGAGGGCAAAGTACCGCCAGCTCCCATGCCTGGCCCCTGATCCTCCAGCGACATGCCAGAGCTCGCAAGGCAAGAGCACAGTTTGGTCCATGCCCTGCTCCCTCCCTAGGCTTGCCCTTCGCCTCCCATATAACCATCAGCTGCGGGTGGATCTCCAACCTGACCTGACTAAGGACGGAACTGCTTGTAGGAGAACACAGCTAGATATCCGGGTTTGGATTTGTGTCTTCCTTTCAGCTGCAGCCCACATTTTAATTTTCCTTGAAGCAGGGGCGAAGCTGCAGCCTGAGTGTGCTGTGCTGTGCTAACCACTTGGCTGGGCAGACTCTCTGGCCAATAAAAGTGGATTAACAAGGATTATTGACCAGATGGGGTTAATGGTGATCATCAGCTGCAGATCTAGCCCCTTCTGGCCATTAATCCCCAGAAAAAACCCTGCTCAGAGGCCATCCTTGTTTTAACAAGGCAATGCAATACATGTATTACTACATATTTTTTGATCAATCCTTTACAGATGACTGTAGAAAATGGACTACGTAAAAAGGTCTATTTCATGCTCATATTACAGTGCATTCACCGGTACGTTTTTCCTAGGAAAGAGCGTGAAGTTGGATATTTAGGGGCATTTTTCCGAAAAGTCACCTTTAAAAAGATATCACTTTTTCCAACCCCCGTTTTCTCACTTGTTGCCACGGCTCTGGACACACTTCCCGTTACACATCCCAGCTTCACGCGCAGCCACGTTTCCCTGCTCTTCTGAAGTGGCGCCTGGAGAGGCTCGGCCCTCCATGCCATCACAAGGTGGACAAGCGACAGAGCTGGAGGGGAGAGGAGGTCGCGCTTCCGCCTTCACCCCTCTCACTGCAAGATCAGTGCCGCAGCAGGGGTACCCATCTCATCTACATGGGTTTTATTCCCCATGTAGAAAGCTCGGGGAAGACCGAGCTTGCTAAAATCTTTTCCAAAGGAAGACTAGCGGGAGCCTGAAGGCAGTCACAGCAAGCACGTTTCCCCATATGATCCCACAAGACTGACACTTCGGGGAGGGATCTAGAGAAAGAGAAATAGGACGCTTACACTGGCAGCCTTTCTGTCTCCTTCTCTTCTTCCTCTGTCTTTCCTACATGAACTCATGCTTACTTAAATAACACTAAAACAGGAAAAAATAATAGTGTCAGCAGCTATGAAAATCATCAAAGGGATAACACAGGTGTTGGTACTCTCTCTAAAGCATAAAGGTATTACTACTGTCCTCTTGTTCCTGTTTCCCACGTTATCCTTCATGAAACCATAATCCTCCTCCTACTTGATGCACTAAAGAACAAAGAAGATGGTCAAATTCTTCATTATTGAACTTTGATTTTTAAAGAAGGAGCCTCAGCAGTCACTACTGCTGCCGTGGTTAGAAAAGGAAACCAGGGAAATATTTTTGGAAGGATTTGGCAATCTAGGAACCTTCAGTCATCTTTGGGGTTGGACGTTCGTGTAAGCCTAGCAGGATACTGCTTCCAGCCTTGCTGTGATGTCTGGTTGTTGCCACATGGAAATAAACACAATTAAGTGTGTTAATGACAGCAGAATGATGTTGTATTGCAAGAATATCCGCTAGAATCACACCAACCAGTTGGGGAGCTCTTGTGAACAGTTCTGAGCTTTCAGCTAAAATCCAGCTCCCAGGACAAGAGTTCACTCTTGTAACAGATAGCTGTTCTCACTGCAGGCAATATAAATTCAGTAATTAACCAAGGTTGAACTGGTGCAGAAGCTGACTGGAACGATTTCTAGCCTAAAAAGAAATAAAAAAGCAACCCAGACCCATCTAACACAGATGCTGCTCCCTCAACTAAAGCAAGATAAGGCTGCACTCCTCCTCTCCTCTCCATTTATATGTATTTGGCTTTCAGTTCCTCCTGTGCCTGGTCTGAGAAAGCTGGGGTGAACAAAGAAGGAGAGGGGGGAGAAGAAACCCCCTTGGCCTCTGCGCTGGGAGAGTCCCCTTGAAGCCGAGCACCGCAGACCTGCGAGGCCCTGCCTTCCCCAGGCAGAGAGCCCCAGCAGTTATTAATGTCGCTGTCACCACCCCGCTGCTGGGTATTTTTCTTTCAGCTGATGGGAACACGGTCCTCGGAAAAGCCAGAGCACCACTTCAGGCTCTGATCGCCTATTTCCTGAAGCAGTTTACCTGAAGGACCATGTCTAATCGCGTGATTATAAGGGCACTGATTTACCTTATCTGGAACTAAACTGATTATTTCTCATACTTTGTGGTATTTAATAGGAGAAAAAGAGGGAGGAGGATGAGGGGAAAAAAGTGCTACCTGATTAGGAGTTCAAGAGCCTATTCTAAGGAGCCATAATAAAACTTAAAAGAATCTGTGATGAGGAAACAAAGTCCCCTTTGTTGAAAACAAAAAGAGAAGAGAAAAATCTTCCAGTATCCATAACAGAAACCTATACACCACTCTCCACCACAAACAGACTTAGGTGCTTCAGAAAAAGGCAGCTGACCTCCCAGCAAGAACAAGGATGGTCAGAAAAACATATTCTCAACGGCTCTGTGCTCTGAGACAAACAAAGGATTTTAAAGATCAAATTAACATTACGGCCAAGTCATTCATGCAGAGCAAAACTAAACATCAGTAACACTAAGTGGGAAAACGGACAGTACTGCAGATGTGTCATGCAAAGGAAAACCTGCACGTAAATAGATCTTTTTGTGTGTGTGTGTGTGGTTTCTTTACTAATGCCTTTGTTTTCCCCCCCAGAAATTTCACCTTCATCCTTTACTATATGCTTCTGTACTTGCCGAAGTTTCTTTTTCTGTGTAGTGGAAAGGAGTACATAGTCTCCCTACCTCGTTCCAAAAAGGTGTAAGTCAAACAAGTTCAGCAACTCAAACGTGTATTTTAATTCACAAATAAAAAGCTGTGGCAATGAAGTTATGCAGCCCTCAGAAAGTCTGGACCTAGAGAAAACTGAACCAAGTCCATTGCATCCTCTCATGATTGACATGAATTGCATTTCCACTGGAATTAAGAAATAATTTTTTTTTTTTCCAAAGCACCACAGCATCACCAAAATAAATGCTGGTTTCCAGCAGGTAATGCCAGCATTAAAACAAATGAAGGACCCTTTTATTACAGCTCTTGTTAAATACTGCTTCCTTTCCTGGTTATTTATTCTAGCCATTAGCCGGCATGGATTTTCCTTTCAAGAGGGATATTGCAAGTTTTTTTTTTCTTTGGACATCACTTATAGAGGTCACACACATTTTACAAGATAAAGATTCAGGCAATGAGCTCTTTAATATATTAGGAGAAGCTGACAAACAGAAAAGGCCCTCCCCCAGTTCCTATGAAAAGAGAGGAAATATGTGCCCTTATTCAGAAGTTGCATCCTTTTTTTTTTTTTTTTTTTTTTTTTTTTTTAATAACTGAAATTTATGTGCATCAGCAAACTTTTGGGCATTGTTCTCCCCAAACTAAACTGTTCCTTACAGCCTCATGTTTACTGAAGCCTAAAATTAGAACTGACAGCAATTCACTGCAACAAAGTGGACTTCTTTCCCTGCCTGCCTGTAGCCCGCATCCCATTCATGGCCTCGAAATCCAGGCATCTCTTGACACTCATCTGCCAGGAGAAGAAAAATAGGGCAGGGCTGAGGACTAGCGGCTGCTGCCGTGGTCCTGCTGCCTCTCCTGGGGGACCTCACCTTGGCACCGCTGGTATTCTCGCTCATCTTCCTCGCCTGTGTCAGCCTTTGCCGACAGGAGCGTGTCCAGAGCTCGTTTGCACTCCTGCAGCAGCGTGGCCACAGCATTTTGATTATTCATGAAGGCTGATCCCACTTGGCTGTGAATTGGGTGTCCCCGGGTGCACGGTGATCAATTACTTAAGAGAAGACACGGATTCTAAATGAAAAGGATCCCTTCAAGGCTGAGGTACCTGGCGAACAAAGGAGGGGGAAAATGATTAACTAAAGTATCATCAATTATCTGAAAGGCTCAAGCAGGGAGAAATAATAGGGGAAATACATGAAAATACATGACAGCCTCAGAGGACTTTATTAGAGGAGTGTGTGAAATTACTGCAGGGTCTCGGTGACAAACTGTGCGAGGCAAACATCTCCGAGGTGCCAGGGAGAAAGGAGGGGCTCTTCAATGGAGCCGTGACACCCCAAGCAGGGAAGTGACTAGCCAGGCTGTGCCGGAGCCCTTTGCACCTGGGAGGCTGAGGCTGTCTCACACTGTTAGCCGGGATTGAAAGGCAGAGCCACGCACGCTCTGAACTCCCAGGGGATGCTGCGTGTGTTTTGCAGACCACAGGGGCTGTCTCTTTTACTCTGGGGGACAGGAGCAGGTTGCACTCTCACCTCCTCTCATGCCAGCCCCGCTCCTGCCACATAACTCGGCATCCTACCACAGTTTGGTTGAGATAGTGGAGCAAAAACAGTCTTTGAAGGAGCCCACCGGAATGAAAAGTCTTTCTGCTGATGCTGCAGCAGGAGCTCACCTAGCACAAAGCCACAGGAGCTGCTCACAGCTTCACCAGCTGCACGACACACAGAAAGGACTGCAGCTTTTGCCCATCAATTTTTTTGTCCACTACATCAAACACACACAAGGCTTGTTTTTATCACAGCCGGGTCTCCCACAATTTGACCGGGTACTTCGGACACTGCCAATGGTGATGGAGAAACCCCCCCGCAATTTCCATCCCAGGTATCTGGCTCAGTATTTGTCAAAACAGTTGAGCAGCTTTCAAAAATGAAGCAGGAAAGAAATACTTCGGGGTTTTTTTTTTTCCCCATCAACTTGGTGACGGTCTCACTTAGAAAACTACTCCCACAGTTCAAAGCAATGTAGTCAGAAACTGCCTCCGTGAAAACATTTCTAAAATTGGGGAAGCAGTATGGCTACGAAGGAGGAAGGGGAGTGCAAAAACACACATGCAGGCACAGTTTGCTCTGCTGACTGGAAACTATTCCCATTTTAACAGCTAAGTTTCCAGACTTCTTTTTTTTTCCTTTCTGTTGCAGCTCTGGGATCGCTGGATCCCGGAGCTGGTGGCAGATAGCCTGTGTTCTCAACGGCACCAAGTAAGAGCAAGCTGCCAGATTGAAAAGCAGAGGGCAAAAGAGATGCACTCATGCGAAAGCAGAGAGGATCAGAGAGCCTGCCGTGGAAGGGCAGGTGGAGCAGGGCAAACGATGGGATTCATCAGCAAAGAGCCTGGAGGCAGGAGCTAGTCAGTGGGGCTGTAACCGACTCTGCAGACAAATGTCAGAGAAAGAAGAAATTAAAAATGTAGCCTTAAAAGGTGACTGAGGACACAGGCACATAAGAGCAACTGGAGAGCAGGCTGGACAAGCAAAATATCAGCTAGATGCAGAGCCATGGATAAAAACTTAGGCAAGAATAACACTGTTAAACGTTCAACGTTTCCTAGCATCTGAGGTTTGGCTTTGTGGTGTTTTGCTTGTGTCAATTCTTTCTGTGCAACCCACACTGTGCAGCACCTCGGCAGGGTTTCCTTGAGCTCCAGCTGCACCCTGGAGCACGGCAAAAGAAGGTCCTGGCACAGTGTTCAACCAGCTGCAAAAGAAGACCATAGTTCTGGAGGGTACAAACCATGCTCTAGTAAGAATCAGAATCACAGAATAGACTCATAAAATACCTCGAGCTAGAAGGGACCCCTAAGGATCAATGAGTCCAATCCCCTGTGCAGGGAGTCTCAAGAGTACAGTGTCAGACTGAGCTCTGCCCAAGTTGATATTTCTGCCTTCCTTTTCTCCCATCACTTTTGTATGATAAATGCCTTCCTGGGAGAGGATTTAAGAGGTGTTTTCAGAAAACAGATGCATGTGCATGTATCAACACCATCCAAGAATACAACTGCTAAGCATGGCAAAGTTAAAAAAAAGAAAGCCACAAATACAGAATTTATAGCTGAAGGCCTCTTCTCTCCGCATCCTGGTACAAGGCATTAAGGAACAAAGCAGAAGGAAAACCCAGAAAGAATTCTCCATCTTTTTAAGATCCCAGTAAGAGCAAGCAAGGCCACCCCATGCAGAGCACCGTCCCACAGGGTCTGAGCCAGGTGAGCATAGCTGGGTGCTGGTATGGGGTGCTGGGATCATGCCCGTATGGCAAAGGGATGGACGAGGCACAATCCCATTTAGGGGCTCCTGTCAGGAGTAAAAGGAGACAAAGCCAGAGACAGGGCTGGAGACACAGCTACAGTGTGGTGCAAAGTCCACCCAGGAGAAAGGCCTGAAATATCTGTCACTGACAAAGATCATTCGAAAAAAAAGGTCACCACACTGATGGGATTTGCACACAGCACAAGGTTGTAGTCAACATCCAAGTTCACAAAGGTCCCCTCTCCCTAAGCAGGTCCAGGTCAGCAAGGAGAGACATCTGAATGCGGTGACAACAGCCAGAAAGCAAACTCTCAGGGAAAGCAGAGTCCTCTCCTCTTACCCTGCCAGGTCTAGAAAAGCTGATCCAGTTGCTGGTTATCCACCCGGGAAAAAGAAAAGCAGCCCCCTCTGCTGTAACCACAGTGACACACCTATGCTAGTGCTGCTTGCTCTGCTAACTGCACTGACATCTGCTAATTGATTTATCTGATTACCCAGCCCTGTGGGAAGGAGTGTGCAGCCGCCCCACGAGTACCTCCCAGGTTGGGATGAAGCATCCCTGCCATCTGGCCCTGACTCCATTCCTTTGTGTAATTGATTTCTCAAAAAAAAATCTCGTTTTCTAGGGAGTCCTCTCCAGTAACCACCGAGCACATATACACATATCTCAAATCCACTATGAACACCAGACAGACCAAGTGGAGGAGACTGCTTCAAGAGCATGCAGAAGCACGCTGGAGAAACCCTGACACCTCGAAGCTCGGGTAAATATATGTTCATAAACACAATTTTCTATGAAGATGTACTAAAGCAAACAAGTGCTGGGATACTTGCCTTTACAAAAAAATAACACAGCATTAAGAGCATCCAAGGGAGCTCACAGACATGCTCCAACTTATCTATCTATAACTTATCTATAAAACACAAAATTAGTGTTTTAAAGCCAGCTTGTGGAAAGGCTGGAGGGCTGCAGTCTGGAAGATCATGTCAGGTCTTTACTGTAAGCAGGAGGGCCCCGTGGCTTTGTGAGCCACACAGACTGCCAGTCTCACAAAGAACTGACGGGGCTTAGCGGGGAAGCTTAAATTAGAGTAGAAGTACAGCACTTGGCTTCCTAGGATTGTAAAGATTTAACTCACCGGGAAACTGCCAGATCTGTAACAGTGATATATGAATGTCAGCAAGCAAGAAATTTTTCTTCAAGTAAATTTCTCCAAAGACCTGAATAAACAGCGAGGACATTGAGAGTAGTAAGTAATGATTTACAACAGCAGTGACAACAAAGTGCTGGAACCATATAGAAAAGTGCAATAAACTGTACATTAGGACTCAGAAGGAAGATAGCCTTTTGAAACCCATCACAAGGGGCAATGACTCGCATCATAAAATCAGCTTAAAATGCACCAAAGACCTTTAAACTATAGCAGCATCCTTTACACAGATGCTACTTTGTAAGTTGTGGTTTGTGACAGCTGTAGCGTTGAATGACAGCTGGGACATGAAAATAACCAAGCAGCAGCTTACGGACCTGGGGCAAATGCAGGAGCTGAGACCAAAGCCGAACAGTAGAACCAGCAAAACCTTCCAGAGGCCTTTAGAACCCTCTCAATGCTTACTAATTAACTTTCTTAAAGTACTGTTAAATCCTAACAAACAGTACTTTAAGAAGAGATAAAAATTGCAACTTGATATGCTGCAAAACTGTCTACATAAAAATGCTTTCTAAGGACACACCCACTTTCAAAACACATAATAAACACAATTTTGCATCAGATTGAGGACCTAAAGATTTTTTGGTGACAGCTCCTTTGCTCCAGCTTTGGGTACAGAGTGTTTTTAAATGGTTGATGTAATTGTTAGACACTTTAAAACAGAAATGATGAAAAAAAATCTGTGCCGTTTCTGGTTGGAGCCTGGATTAAAATAACTTCTTACTGCAAATATGATGGGAAAAAAAATACAAAGGTCTCAGGGGATGAGAAAGCATATTTCTGTGGTTTCTAATCAGAGCTGGGGTTCAGAACAAGAGGGAGGGAGGGAGGAATTGGGTGGGCTACAGTGAAATGATCTCTTTAACAAGAAATGGGCCATACTGTGACATTTCATAGCCCTTGGGCTAGAAGACCAAAAGATCTGTCAAAAGAAAGGAATTTTAAGTTCTACTGTGGATAGAAGGAAGCCTGGGAGTCAATCTAGCTAGTTTAAGACCGCAATTAGCTTTGGAGGCTTTAAGAACAAGAAGATGTAATTGCCGCATTCAAACTTCAAATACAGCAAGCATAACAAGCCTTGGTTTCTCAGACAACATCATTTGGGAAATTTTCCACAGCATTATGGTCCTGAAACACAAATTAGAGATCACCAGACCTTTTCTCTCTGAAAATATATTATCCTAATTTTCATCTTATTCAGGCTACCCTCCAGTTCCAGGGAGACTAATGAAGAGGAAGCAAAGACCTGATGAGTTCCATGTGGAGACTACATTTATGGATTAATCCCAACAGGGAGCAAATAAACCTTATTCCCAGAGCTCTCGGTTGGGACTCGACACAATCAATCGAGGAATGGATAGTTATTTATGACTGAGGCTGTTTTGACTTTCAAATAAACATTTTAATTATTTTAAGTGCTACACTGGAACTTAGAATCTGAGCCCTGTTTTCATTTTGATGCCTTGTTCTCCTCCCTCCTAATCCCAAACCACTCTGGTCATTACGATACCGTGCAAGTGATACTGATTTTCATGCCTGTAACATTTAAAAGTGTTTGCCAAGGTAAAATCCACCAGCTGGACAAATTAGGGAAAAGGAAGGAGGAAATGGAAGAAGGATCCTTCCAAATGGAACCAGTGTAAGTGAAAGGGACACTCTCAAACAACCCTGGGCCTAAAGAAGCAGAGATGCCCAACTCTGAAACCCCCTTGTAATCTTGTTGGCACACCCTGATCCATCTTCGTGTGCTGTTTTCTCTGCCTGCTCTCACAAACTATTTTAATAACCAAGTACTTCAGAGTGTCTCTTTTTTAACAGCTATTTTTCAATTCAAGTTTGTGCACCACTTACACTTCTAGCTTTTTCCTCTGGTCTAACTCAACAGGCTTTCCTGTACATTTTAGCCATGCCAACACCATGTGGCTGGACAGCATTTTTCATGTGTGCTTTCCTGTACATTTTAGCCATGCCAACACCATGTGGCTGGACAGCATTTTTCATGTGTGCTGCACAGCATTTTTCATGTGTGCTGCAGCAGGAATCCTTGCTTCCTACTCTCTAAAATCCAGTTTACTCACTCTAATCAAGTAATTAGTTGCCCAACACGAAGCCCACACACAGCAGCTCGTGGTGTACTGTGGCCTATCTACATATAGCTTCACTAAGGTCAATGAAGCTACACTAACTTTGGAGGAAGCTTTTTAAGCTGGTGTAGCCTTTTGCTAAATAAGAAGGACAGGGGTGAAACCATGACACAAAGGCAGTGCTGGATCTACTCTTGCTGCACCCCCTCCTACAGCTAATCAAGTTGTAGTCTCACCTTCACTCCATATTTTTTGTCTCCCCTTGCTTTCTGTAGGGAGACTGAAAAACATTGCAAAAGATTGTCCTCAGAAGAGCAACCGAACATTGAGGCTGCTATTTCTTCCTTCGGCAAGTAACAGGACGCACGCACATCGTACGGCACCCTCACCTGCTGCCCCTCCTGCAGGTTTACGCACAAGTCGTCTGGAGTCCTTCCCATTACAAAATAACAGGCTCAACTTTATTTTCACATTTGGCAGCTTGAGGGAAAAAAAAAAAAGAAAAAACAACCCATAAAAAGAAAACACGCTTACGGTAATTTAGCAAAGGTTTCGGTGACTGAGTTAATAACGTCTCCCACAGAAAGCAAATTCAGTTTCCTCACTATTTCAATGCACACATGCTTATGTTTTCCAAGAGCATTTACCTTTCTTTTCAGTCTGTGGAGGCTTTACCACATGAAAGAGAAAAGATGGTTTTAAAAAAAAAAAAAATCGATTTGCTAAGGGCTTTATTTATTTATTTATTTAGTTTACTTCTCTGGCTTAAAGATTAGATGTTTTCTTTTGGTAAAGCTGGATATACCAACTGGCATTGGCTGTATTAAAATAAGGAAGAACCTCAATCAAAAAGCCTCTCCTAAGGCAAGCTTTCTTGTTAATATGCACCAACATGAAAGGCTTTCTTTTCATCCTATACAACTACAGTGTGTGTAAATTGCAGGGGGCTCATTGGCATAAATCTTGGCTGTGACCTCTGAGGTAAACTGGATTTACATTACTTTCTGACAAGAATTAAATGAAGGCCTTGTGGATATATGAACAGCCTTCTAGACTGCAACAGATGGGCATGAATGTGCTCCCTAGGCAAACTATCAGTGACATCTGTGTCCTCCAAATTCTGGTGGTCTCAGCCAATTAGCAGGCAAAAGGGGGGAAAAAAAAAAAAAAGCCAGCCTCTGCACAGCTCCCCCAGCCACAGCTGAAGCAGAAGTGCTTCTGTTTAGAAATGGGATCAAGAACAGCCTCCAGCAGCAAGGAGGTGGTTAGCTGGCTGGGTATAATACGGAGGTAACATTACAGAAAGAGCTGAAGTAATTAGGTAGAACAGATATTAATATTAATACAGAACAAATCCCAGCCTCAGCTAAGCCTGAATAAGGCTAGCGTAATGGGCTATCGCAACGGATTTACATTGCTATAGCAAAGAACAGAGTTTTGTCAGTCCTAAAAAGCAGAGGAGGGGTGAAAGCGGCGGCCGGTGCCTGTCACAGCTGAGGCAGGCGCTGCAAAAGCCCGGCCCTTGCTCCGTATCCAAACCTCCACCACATCCCGCTCTCCCCGCAGCAGTGCGAAACAAGTACCCGCAGAGAAGCTCTGCCCGTGCAGACCTGCACTTTGGAACCACAGAACACCTCGAGTTGGAAGGGACCCACCAGGATCATGAAGTCCAAGGCCGAGCATGCCTCCACCTCGGGTGGACGGGGTCAGGAACGCAACATACTCAACGGCCACTGCCCCTGCCTGCTCCAAAGCCGAGCATTTAAGTTGCAAACAGAGCAGGAAGAGAGCTTTTCTGGTTGTCTTTGTTAGAATGAGGTTTGGAATGTCTTAGTGCAGCGCAGGCACTAAACAGAGCTTAAGTAAAGTTACCCCTATTAAAAAAAAAATAATAAAAAAGGTGCTCCAGAGCTTGACTTCAAAGCTACCCTTAATCAGAGAAGGTCGTTTTGCCCGCACTTTTGTAAGAGCAGTCAGGGCGCAGGGTCTCAGGGGGGCTTACCCTCAGAAAGCCAAAACCACGCGGCAAATGCCCGCCACAGGGAGCTAGCAGAAGTGGGTACTGGGGAGTCAAAACTGACCACTGAACTACACAAACTCCAGTTTGCTAAGTGCTTGCTGCCCAAGCTCCATGTTTTTAAGCTGTTCAATTATACCAGAGGAGAGACCCAGACAAACACAGAACGTGCAATAAGGCATTCCTTATGAAACATATTCTCCATTCTCCCAGTTTCTAACCGAGCTCGGCGCCCAGGCACACGTCCATCCCTCCCTCGGCAGGAGCGGGCAGGACCTCTGGCTAAAACCAGACCTGGGATGGAGCCGGCACTGGGTGCCCAACAAAAGCACCTGTTGTTTTGCTCTGGTCATGACTTTTCAGAGAGGCCATTTGGGCGCTTTCCC
>KZ506831.1:61101-76745 GCA_002844005.1 Limosa lapponica baueri | reverse complement strand
ACGGGCATCCCCAGATCTTGAGGGGAGTGTTCCTTAGGCACATCTCCAGGAACCAGGAGAAAACCTTGGGAATGGAAAAAAAAAACAGAACACCACAACAAAACAGCAGTTTAATGGTTTCTAAACACTAATCATTTCTACAACTCTATTTACCTGTGATAAGAATCAACCCCAAGTACACATTAAAAAAAGAATCCTCTCCTAGGAGGATCTTATCCCTGTGTTGATTTGACCAGCACAATTTAGTCTGACTGAAGAAGAAGAGTTGTTTCAGGACAGGCATACCAGAACATACTTTGTTCACCAGAAAGAGATTCCACTTCTGTCTCCCCCCACCCTCAGGCTGCCGTTAGTGACACACTGCTCACTTAATTGTGAGAAATGCTACACGCACAAAGGCAGCTAACCCTTTTTGTAAGTTTTTGCTTGGCTCACCTCCCTTAGTTTTCACAATCATGGAATACTAAAAGACAATGCTGAAGCACAAATTTTATGCTTTACCAAGTAACTCTGAACAGACTACCCAAATACTCACATCAAGTAGTTTTACATTGGACAATGGCTCAATTTTAGCATAGAAACAGATGTATAACCAGCAGATTAACAACTTAGGAATTTAAAATAAGAGCTTCCTATTAAAAATGCTCTATTTCCTATATTCAGGACAATCAGCTAAATCAACACTAGCTCAGACAGATACGAACAGAGGGAAGCTGCTTGCGTTACACAAGAAAGGCTATTTTACCTTTGAAGTACGAAGGTACAGCTGCTCTTTTCTGATAGAGGAAGGACTCCGTGCTCCTCAAACTCCTCCATTACTGCAGCTTCCTAGAGCTTCCAAAGCTCCCTTCTCAAGAAGGGATGCTATGGAATTCAGTAGTTAACAACACAACTGATTATGTATTAAACCTTCCTTAGTTAGCTGATGCATAGGTAACTTTCGGTAACGTTTTAACAATTCATCTTCACACTATGAATTGACACGGCAGCCACAAACCCAGCAACAGATAAAACGTTGCCAAACATAAGACTGACTGAAAATTTTAATGACTTTCAAATTTGTACAGGTATGCATTTTACAGTACTGTCGAACTGTTTTACATGAGCTATTTATATAAATCTTTCAATTTCTTAAATTTCCACAAATATTGACCACAATTTCTTAAGTCACTGAGTGCAGTGCACGCGACTCTGAAAAGCGGAATGCTACAGAACATGCCCATCCCAGTAAAAGCCTTTGGCTGGAGTCAGCTTCCTTTTTCCCACGTGCTTGGTCATTCCACAAGCAGGACTATCAGCTAGTTTACCTCCTCAAAGCAGGTCAGGACCAGTTAACCTCATGTTTGCTGGTCAGCAAAAGTAGTGACCGCTGCAGGGTAAGCTGCGGTTTCAGCAGGTAAAAAACATGTTATTTACATGTTGAGAAAGTTGCCTTCGCTTCCATAGGAACGTATTATACAAATAAGAGTTCAGGAGAAGTTAGACAGTAGTAGCTTATGCCAAACCAAAAATATACATTTGATGTGTACAAATTTTTAAAGCTTATTACAGGCATTGCAAACATAGTTAATTGCATTAAAATACTTTCCATGACACAGCTACAATTTAAATTACGAAATGGAATGTTATCGACAAGATTTATCTGTTCATTAGTGTTGATATTTGTACATATTTAATCCTAATGTGCAGTATTTTTGTTCAAGTTACCGTGAAGAGGACCACACTGTAGTGACCCCATTATCATAACATAGACTCAGATGATCTAGAAGAGCGACCCAACTTTCACAGACAAATCCAGTTCTTCCGACAATGCCGATTTACTACGTACTGCAGCCTGTCGCTTTTACTCCACAAGAGTGAAGTTACACCCCGTCCCACTTTTTCCAAGGAAAAACATGACAGCTACACAAAATAACAGTAGAGTAGAATGGCTTTACTGAAACTTTGGGGAAAGCTTGAGATCTACAAGTGTTTTGCACGTTATCTTCAGTGAGCTTTTTTTTTTTTTTTTTTTTTTTAAATTATAACTTACATTAACTATCAGGGGAGACTACACAGTACATTACACCAGATTTGCAGCAACTGAACACCTCCTTGAATTTCAGTCCGTGTCAGCAGTATTAACCAGCCAGTTTAGAGGCACAGGAAAACTAGAGCACTTAAATACACGGTTTTGTAACTTGAACTTTTTTTTTCTTTCTTTTTAAGATGCAGATACAGGAATTCAGTCTTTAGGTTCTTGTTCTTCCCACCTCAGCAGCAGAGGAATCATCCCTCACCCTGTTTCCTCAAAGAACAGTACTTTTCAATAATTGTTCTAGTCAAGCTGAATTACAAGTTTTCCATAACTAAAAAATTTTGAAGATTTTAAGGACCATGTAGTAATAAATGTTGGTCGGTGGTGGGGTGCAGGGAAATCAAGACTTTGGTCCTCTCAGTTCTCCGCTAGATACTGGTTAAAATTTCCAGTTTGACACATAAAGAATTTTTATAGTTGTTTTTCTATCCAGCACATACTAAGTCTGGTATATTATACAAGACAATATCTTACCTAACCTGATGATTTATACTATGTTTATTGAGGTTAACTGTACTTAGCATAAAGCAATAAAAAAATAAAATAAATGGAAAGAAGACAACGCAAAGCTAGGAAGACTATAAGCTAGACAGGGAAAAACTGCAATTTATCACGTGTGATATTTGTTTTGCAGCTGGCCGAGTACGCCTTCTAAATAGCTAAAGAAGAAGTCAAAAGCACATACTGGAAATAAAAAAAAAATTAAATTATTTTTCTATATTCAAGTATTAGATAAATTATATAAGATCGATCGAGATAAATGTTAGGCCAATGATGAATTTTAAAAACAAAAATCAGTAGAAACATCATCCAGAAAAAAGGCTAGTTAAAATATAGATAGGCAAGCTATGAAGCTTAAATTAGTGCAGATAATTTTATATTAAATGCAGATATCCAGAAATATACACAATGGAATCATCCCAGTTTTCATAAAAGTTTAGAAGGTAGATGATAAAATTGCACTTAATTCTGAATTAATTCAGATAGCAAGTCATTCCTGTTCCTTGCTGATCAATTTATAAGAAAAAGGGAACCATGTTATAAAAGAGCAAATTGCTTTTGTACATTCTATTTCACTTTTCAACATTTGGTCATAAACAAGGGCCCACGCAGTTCCACTATCTGTCTTGACGGTCAGAATCGGATATCCTTACATCTGATGCAGACAACTCTAATACGGGGTTTACAAATCCAGCATATTCTGAATTGCCGTTGTCATCCATTTCAGCGCTAACAAAGTCATTCTCCCATTCCAGTCCATTGGAATCGTCCGAGGCTGAAGCTGGATGACTTCCCGTTTTCTTGCTATTAAATTTCAGTGCTGCCCGGAGTATATCTTCTTCTGTTTTGGAGCGTTCTCTCATTGGAATCATTCTGTTCATGCCTGCGATTTAAGACATGTTTGTAAGACAGACATAATTTTGAGGGAAGTACTTTTACATTTGTGTTAGAACATTAGAAGAAACTTCAAGAATCCTTTAGCGATCCAGAGTCTGGTAATTTCACTCCTGAGCATCACCATATTTTCTCTGGTGGTGGTGTTCACATCAACCCTATAGTTTGCAGTCAGTTTCGGCCCAAATGAACACAACAGCCAGCAATGATGTTTTACAGCGTTCTAAGACAGACAACATCATGAAACAACTCACTAGCAGTGCTTATTTTATCTTATATGTGCAGCCTGCTGCCCTATATGTAAAATGCATGTAAATATTAGATGATTTTGCTATATTAGGTGATTGTGCCATTTCCAGAAAAGCTAAATGTCTGGGGAATCCTGTAATACTTCTGTAACTTACTGACAAGACCCTCAACTAGTCAAATGAACAAGATCATTTTGCATGCAGGTATGTCTGGTAAAGTTCCCAGAACACTGTGTCTCCACTGGTGCTAATTGCTCTCAATGTAAAAGCCAGTGTACCTCAACAGACATGATCCTGCCCTGGCTTCAGTTCCTCCGGAAAGCTAATGGCTCTTGCACGCATTAGTTAAAAAAAGATGCAGAGTACTTCTGGGTAAATCTGTGAAATTTAAGTCTTTCAAAGCAGGTTTCTGAACTAGATGTTTTAGTGCTCTTGACAGCGCTAAAAACATTTAAACCACACACCGATTGCCAAAAACCAGTCTATTAAAGCAAAAAAGAAGTCTGCTCTGCATTGGCTAAAAAATCCTAGATTATTATAGGTAAGCTTTTCAAGAGTCAAGGTCTCAAAATCTTGGATTAATTTTAAAACAAATACAAGAGCTTTTGCAGATTTACTAAAGAGAAAAGACCTACAATAAACAGCAGCAGCAGTTAGGATAGTTGGGATACTCAGCTGGCATGCTGATCTAAGTTATCAGTAGAAATTACAATAGAAGTAATTAGGGTTTAAAGAAACACTGCTTCCCGAAATACTTAACTTGGAGACTCCTGACCAACTTCCACATTTTAAAACAAAGAACAAGCTGTTCCTTCTGCTACCGGCTCACAAGAGGGCAGCATTTCTTTACTATTAGTTTTGTTTTAAGTTTACAAGTCAGTTCCACAAAATGCAGGAAAAGACGTTTACTAAATGATTTCATTTCTTTGGATCCTTTATTAGACAGGTAACCTATCAAAATAAACAATTTCCTACGTAAAAATAATTTACAGTTTAACCATTACACACTCAACAGAAATTCAATCAGAATTAAGGTTTAAATCACCTTGGCTTTTGATAATGATAAATTTACAATTAACATAGTTTAAATGTTTAAGTGCTGTCAGCATTTTTAACTTGGAAGTTCAGAATCAAACTGAATGGCAGAATAAATACCTTCTTCATCTTCCCACTCTAAATCTAACGATGTGCTGTCATCATTTCCACTTGTCGATTTTGTTTTGGTCATTAAATCACAACTGCTCTCTGTGTTGGGCGTCAGCACTGTAGCATCAGATGAAAGTCCTACGCAAAAAAAAAAGGTATTTTTAATTCATAAACATACTTGAATTTGAGATTCAATATGCAAAACTAAACTTCCAAAGAAAGTTTTTATTGTGCTTTGTGGCTTTTAAGCCTCAGGAACATTTAAAAAACCACTTCATCTATCACTTCAAAGAGTATACGGTATCTTTTTAATAGTCAACATTACTAAGGTATTGCAAAAGGATATTTAGCAATACTGTCTGATAAGAACCATAGAGGAATTTAGTAAGCTGTAAGCTGGATGTGCATGAAGACTTGCAAAAAACCCCCCAAAAACAACCCTCCCCCACAAGAACCCCAAACTACAGGTAGTGTTTCCCCAAAATTACCATCAGTCCTCCAGCTTCTTAGTTACTATCACGGACTGTCATCAAAACTTACAGATATAAGTTTATAGGCAGCCAAACCCTCTCTTGTGCTTCATTAGAAAAAAATTAACCATTAGTATGATTCTAATGATTTTGCTAAGAGATGATTAAAAAAGCTATACACACACATTTGCATCTTTAATACACAGTTAGGTTTTACAAGAAGTTCACTGCATTGATGTTGCCTCTGCAGAGGTGGCTGGAAAGCCCTAGTAAAATAAAATCCATGCACAGGACTTGTTTGCTTACAGAACCTGCTTTTGAGAACTAGCATGGCTGTAGCACAAGTCGTATATGCTGTGTTCAGGGATTAGAGAGGAAAAGTAAGTTTCTATCCCATTTTTTAAAACAAATATATGTACACAAGAAATACACGCTTATAAAAATAAATTATGTTTATCTAGATTAAGAAACAGCATTCTGTGCTCCTCAGTCATTTAACTTTTATAGACATATAGAAGAAAAAGAAGACTTACTACTACTTCGAAAAGCTTCATATTGGAGTTTCGTATTTCTTAAGAAAGAATCAAGATCTTCCTCTGCCACAGAGCTGCAAGAACAATGCACGCATTGTTTTTAGCTATATAAACCTCTAAGGATCATTAATCCTTCGGTTCTAAAATCTGGCTAGTTCCTACTAATGCCATAAAACCTCAGTTTTCACAGCTCCTTTTCTAACTATACTTCCCTAACTGAAAATCCCTCCTATCCCCCTTCTCTTCCATTCATAAATAGGCATTTCAGAGTTTTTTCTGAACTCAAGTACCATTCCACAGTAAATTTCTCTGGGTTTTTTTTTGTTTTTTGCAGGGCTGGGTTCTCCCTCCCCCACCCCCAACACTGAAGGGTGGGATGAAGAGAATTAAATGAATAATATTAATGAAGAAACAGGAAGACTACATAAACCATTCAATTCCCCATTTGATTAGTGTGTATTTTTATTGGGCATTTCAAACAGGATTCTGAATAATATTTTTATATTAGCTGAGATTTTACATATAAACACCTTTTTAATACAAAACACTACATTTTGTGTGTGTGTATATATATATGTAGCTGGGAGTAGGCTCAATTTTGTATGCATCAGTCTAATAACTACATTGAAAACCAGAATGAATGCAATCTACCCTCTAATTCTGCAGATTAAAAGTAACCTATTTGCATTCAGTAACTATGCAGTATAAAGAAAACTGCAATCGGTGAAAACAACTCTGACTTACAAATGCGGCGTATGTAAGGTTTGAAAAAATATGTGGATTTTTTTTTGTGAGGAAAGATAAGGAACAGGAGTAAAAACAGCCATGGTTCTTGATTATCAATAACAAAATTTTATATCTTACCTCTGATATTCTCCATTATTAACCGCATGCACTCGCTGCGTTATCCTTTGCTGCCTACGTTGCTATCAAAAGAAGCAAACTGTTCAAAAAGCTGAATACAATCACTTGGAGTAATATACTCAATACACTAAGCAATCCCTTAACCGTGATATTAGAAGGAGCATTGTCCTGGTCCTTGGAGCAGTCTAAGTATAACTCAGGAAAACACTGACTTTCATTCAAATAAAGATTAAATTTTGTCATACTAAAGGGACCATTACATGCAAGTGGTATGGTTTTTGATCTCCAAAATATCTTCATTTAAAAGAAGGTAGCTTTTTGAATAAAGCTCTCAACATTTTAACCTAAAAAAAAAAAAAAAAGCACACATCAATTTGCCTAGAAACACATGAAGACCACTTCACTCATGATTGCATCTGTCCTCTCCTCTATTGTCTTCTCTTCTTAAGCCACAGGTATTTTCAACACACAACTATGTCTATGGTTATGTCTGATTTGTTTTGCTCTGTGTGCAAGAACAGCCAGCCTACCATTTAAAAAGAAATATTCCCTACAGGTCCTTTTATCCCTGTACAAAGCAGTACTGCCATCTCCTCTGGTTGTCTGTATCAGCACTAAGTGCTTCATTTATATTAATAAAAGCTTTGTTGCCTTCCTGGGCCAAAACTATTAATACCTCTATACTCTTAAGACAGAAGAAGCTTTCATGGTATCACTATGCAAAAATAGAATGAAAAATACAAGACAAGCCATAAATGCATTTATTTTGTAGTTACAAGAGGAACAACAGATGTCATAGAAGTAGTGGTTTGCTTAAGTTTAAGGGTTTAAACAACAGAAGTTGCCTCAAGTTTCTTTTCCCTGCCTTGAAAAAATGAGAACATAAAAACTAGGCACATCAACTACGTGATTAAAGGTAAATCAGTTATGAAGCAGTAATTGTTCACTAATTATGGTAAGATTTTAAGATAAAAACAAACAAGCTAGACTTATAGACAAGTCTAACATATCTAACTATCTTATTTTCTGAAAAATCTGTTCTCAGCCTAAATGGATCTGTCCCCGCAAAAGAAAAGCAGGGGTAAATGAACCAGAATTTTTAATGTCAAGATTAACTTCATCTAAGAATTGCTCTTCACTGGGTAAATAGTCTGTGAGATAACTGCATCGGATCAGCTAGTGTTTTTCAATCCCAAAGGCATGATAGGTTTGTTTGCTTGGCAAACTTTCCATCTTGTGTATTTATATAGTATCAGAACAGGCAGATTGAAAGCAGTAAAGAAATGGGGCGTGCAGAAGTAGAAATATCACATAATGGTGGTTATAGGTGAGAAGACTCAAGTACGCAGGGAGAAAGAGACAGGAATTTGGCACCAGCATAGTTTACAAGTGCGTAAAAATAAATTACTGACATATGCAACAATTTTCTTTTAAAATTCATATACCCGCATAATATCCAATTTAAATTATCTACCCATTTTGCCAGGTCACATACAAATATCTAGCACTGTATGCTCTAGGATATATTAAAATTCTCCACTGTTACAAACCTTGGCATTTAGTAGGGCAACATCAGCAAGCCAAATTAAGTTTTAAAAGGATGCCATACTTCCAATGAAAAAGCCATTTTCTCATTTAGAAGACTTCTGCCCAGAAACAGCAGAGAGACAAGTTATGTATTCAAAAATGGCTTCTAGTTTATTTAGAAAGCTTAAATGCTTGATGCATATCTACATAAAAATGCTCGTTAGAAATCTTTATAATCTTTATGGGGTTTGGGAGGGGTTGTTTGTAAAGGAGATAAGTGGTACTAATTTTACGAGGAGGAAGTTAAAAACTCTATAAAGCATTCCATCTTAGGTCCTGACTAAAAGAGGTGCATATTAAAAATACTGACAGACAACAAAAATAGCATTCCTTGCACAGAACTTCTATAAAAACCAGTTAAAGCCATAAAGCAATCCACTTTTGCTGACTTTATATAGAGCAGAAGTGCTAAAGGAAAAAAGAAAAAAGGCAGGCATAAAAAGGTCAAAGAATTAACCCTCCCATACCAAATGACAAGAGGATAGACAGAGAAATGTCAAATGAGACCTATAGTTAGCAACATAAATATTAGATGAACACTCAGTCATCATTACCAGTCTGGAAATAACTATTTTCAATTCACCATCTTCTGAATACAGACAATACACTAGGGTTTAAAGATCTCCCCTACACCTGCTGTAGATTTCAGCCTTTTTCAGTTAGTCTAAACCCAAGCTTTTGAAAACTTCTAAATTCGACACATACACAGTGAACTGTTTCCTTGAAAATGCTACAAAACTGCAGCCATACACATTATAGACAAACAGACAACAAAAAGCAAAAGTGTTCTTTTTAACATTGTGACAACCTGAAATTTATGTGAGAACACATACTTTAATAGCTTATTAAAATGGTCAAAATATTAAATGTGCTGATAACATGTAACTCTTTGAACTGCAATGTGAAAACCATCAGTAATAAATGCTATCAGGATACAGAACAGCATCTGTTTTCAAAAGAGCAGGAAAACATAATGTGGCTTTTGTTTAGCTTGACCAAACTCCAAAAGCCCAGGCACCAGACATCTGAAAGTAGGCACAGACATATTAAATAAATAAAGACTACTGTTAAGTCATTACTGGACTTTGGCTACTAGCAATAGAAATTACAAGATGATAGTACAATTCAGGTTGGAAGGGACCTCAGGAGGTCATCTATAGTCCAGCCTTCAGCTCAAAGCAGAGTTAACAGTAAATTCAGATGACTTGGAAACACATATCTTCATGTTAACACAAAACACAAAGATAAGGAACAATTAAATGCACAAATATATAAAGTATATTTTACAAGTCTAAATAATGTCATAATGTGTGCTTAATTTCAGAGGGTTTTACTAGAAAATCATCACAAATCACTTTAAAGATCAGTATCTTCTATATAAGAAGTCTGATAAGCTAATCGTAGGTTAAAATTGTACATCTATCATTCAAAATCTATACTCAGTGTCATAAGCTGTTTCAAACAATTCTGATCATTTTCAGCTGTTCCAGTCAGCTGTACTTTCAAATCAGGTATTTCTTTCTCTACTTGAATTTACAACCCAAAGTAATTCTCTCATTACATTTCCTGAGATGCAAAGGATATTAGGAAAGTCTGCATACATAGAAACAGAAGAGAAGCTCTGATATATATTGGGGTCTTTTTCCCCTCACCTCCAAGAGCTTTTTCTGCTTTGCTGCCCTGGCTGCTTCACGTTGTGCAGCATATAAAGCCTCCTCTTCTAGTCTTAACTTCTCCTCTTGTAAGGCTAACTGTATATGAACAAAATAGTAATGGTTAACAAAAGCAGAACCTATCTATCTTCCTATGAATAAAGCCATAATTTCAATAAAACAAAATAAGAGCTACTAGAAAATAAAAATAAAATAAAATTGACTATAGCTAAAGCATTTTTCTTCATTAACTGAATCTAACAGCTTCCCCCCACCAAATATCCCAAGAAATTTAGATAACTAAACATTACCCTATTGAATAAACATCATTACTAGCAAATTGCTGTAAATGCTTGTTGCATTTTATTATCAACTGCACAGTGAAAGACTTAAATCTTTTCAGTTGCATATTTCATTGGTACTTTATTAAAAAAAAAAAAATCATTCTCAATTTCTATGTTGTGTTCCACATCACAGTCCATTAATTGCTGCACCACACTAAAACAAAATGACAAATTATGGGGTTTTTCTCCTTTAGAAAAGCTCTGAAAAAAACTGAGCACAAGAAAAGTTGAATCAAGTGTATACCCCATCTTGCCTTTCATAAAAACAAAACAAAAACAACAACAACTGATGAACAAAAACCAATTGTTTCATTCACACGAATGGAATTTCCTTGTGTTCACGGCTGATCTTAGCTACTTTAAAAGAAACACTGTCCACACCATACTAGTCATCATAACTGCTTACCTCTGACTGAAGTTTCATATCAACAACTCTCTGCTTTTCAGCAATGGAGTCATAATGTCTCTCTTTCAAGTCAGCAATTTCTTCCTCAGTCAGAGGTCTAAAAGCATGGGAAAAACACAAAAAGATTCCATCTATTATTTATGCATGGCAACCCCAAGTTGCTCTTAGACATATCCATATAGTCTTTCTTGACTGGTCCTTTAATGCAAGTTCAACAAGCTGCGCTTTTAGCCTGCTCCTCCTGAGAGCAGAGTTCCAAAGTTCCAGTTTACTCAAGACAATGCTCTCTTGCCTTACTCTTGCAAAGCATTTTTTGTATCTTTATAGAAAGTGTATTTTCAAAACATTGTTTGTCAACAGAACTACTAGAATAGAATGGTTAATATCTTCATGGTGTAAATCTCACAATTTTTTTCTTACTTGTTTTAGTCCCCTAATTGCATATTATTCCCCTTTCATCTGTTGCTTACTTTATGTCTACTTTTACATACCTAACAAACAAGACCACAAAAGCATTATAATAATTATAAGGTTTGCTATATCGCTTCTTTGGGGACCATTGACAGGGAACAGCATTTTGGGAACGCTCAAACTTAAATAATACAAAATGACTAGAATTAGACAACCAAAGCATACAAGCCTTCCTGTGTTTCCTATAGAGCAGACCTCTAAATTTCTACTGCTTATATAAATATTAGCAGTAACATCTGTGTAACTTTAAATGCAGACCCTTGGAACAAGAATAAAGATTCTCTTTGCAACATACTGTGTTAACTGTCTTGTATAGTTTTTGCATGATGCATTATCATCTAAACTATTTTAACATGGTTAAGCATTAAGGTTACTTTGACATGTATTCTTTCCACGTATTTGACAGCTAAAAAAATAGAAAGGGTTTTGACAGAAACTCTGAAAAATTTCATAGTCACAGTGAGAGAGAAGAGGGAAGGAGAGGTCCTGAACCTCAAAGTCCTACCTGTGACTGCTTCCTGGGCTTTCTCCCTGTTAAAACAAAAAATAATTTTAAAAAGTCTGAGTTTTTGAGAATCCCATCAATCAACCAATTTTAAGATTGGGGAAAAAAACCAATAATAAAATCATAATTTCTCCCATATATTGGTTTTACAACTAGGGGGGAAAAATTCCCTGTTTTAATTCGGAATTTAAAAAAAAAAAAAAAATCTTGTTACACAATCAACTGAAATGGCTGAGTAAGTAAAACAAGTAAGTACTTCCAAGTGAAAATAAATACTCCAGTAGTATTTCAGGAACCAAACTATCAGTCCTCATGTTTTTAAATACAGAGCAGGATATTGAAAATGTGGTGTGTGTCCCGCCCATTATCAAGCTCTATTAACTTTATAAGAGTGAAGTTTTAAGGCAAACTTCTATTTTTCTGAAGTACTGTTCAGCTAGTTTCCCCAAAATTGTGAAGAGAGAGCACTCCGAAAACTTTCCATAGCAAAGCAACCCAGGTCCACGTATGTTGTCAGAAAGCATTTGCCAAGTCTTACACAAGAGTTATACCGGAAGCAAATTCTCCTTCAAGCCTTCCCCACGCTTTTTTCTCCTCTTTTCTTATATTCTTTCTGCCTTCCTATTGTCCACAGTGCTCTCTTCCTAAAAGGGTTACTTCCCCCAACCAGTTTTCTCTTCTCTTAGGTCTTCATCCCTCCCAAAGTGTTAAATATTCATTCCAAGAACAAGCAAAAATTCAAAGTAAAAAAAAACAACAACTGCATTTAAGTGGGAGGAAGATACAGATCTTGGAACCATTTTTAAGGGTTGTACTAGTGAGTTTCACATTATGATCCAGGTACCTACCTCATCACTTTCCACGAGGTTCTCAAACTGCAGGGAAAAAGACGTAAACAATCTTTACAATTCAATATAACAAGTCACTAAACACATACAGCAAATATGATTACGTATTCAACCTGTCTTATATAAACACTACTCCAATGGTAACAGCGGGACTGTAATAACATTGACAAAAGCCTCTGCTTTCAGAGAAAGTGGGACCTATCTTCTTACCAATGTTTCTTTTCTTAAATGTTACATTGTCCTAAAAGGAGAAGGGTCAAAACCAAAAAACATTAATGTATTTCACTGCAACTTATGTGAGGGCCCTGATAAAAATGAAATCTCATTGGCTTGTAAGATTGCTATTAATTCTGTGTATCTGAAGCATTATAACACAAGCAGTGGAATGAATGCCATAGCTCTGACGTACACCAAAACACCCATTCAATTTAAAAATTTAGATGTAAGGGGTATAGTGCATGTAACCTCCACCTCGCATGGCAACTGTACTGCTTATCGAAAAGTATTTGAAGATATATTTAATTTACAGAAAACAGAGTTACTTTCTACACAGAATTCTAAAAACAAACAAACACCCCCCTCCCAGCTTTGCAGAAAAGAAACTAAAGGTTAATAAACGCACTGTAATGATTAATGATAGGAAGCCCAAAAAAAAGCCCAAACCAGGCAAGAATACACAAACCCCTTCACCAGAAGTTCAAATATCACATAAAAACAAAGAAAATGGAAATTCTCTGCACTATTTTTAGTACAGTGATCCTACACCTAAGTCAAACATCAAACATGGATATAAGTACCTACAGCAAGACTCCTTATTGACCTGTATACTGACTAATTGCTGTAAGCAGACTATGAATAACAATTTGGGAAGAAGAGAGAATCTTCTTTTCCCCACCATATTTCTGCTGCAGGAACACTCTCTCGCAACTGGAAGTTGTGCGCTAAAACAGATTTCCCCCACCATATATGGCTGCTCCCTTTCTTGAAAGCCAAAGCAGTGATTACAGTTATTATTCTCAGTAATGGGGGCAAAGTGAAAGGTCAAGGACTTTTAGACCATAAGGAACACTCAGAAAAAGTAAACCAGGTTATTCTGAGAATCTCAACTTACACAAATTAACCTTACACTACCCTTGGCAAAAAGGGGTGATATTCAGTGGCCAAGAAAGGACCTCTTGTAGTTATCAAAGTGGACTACAAATGCAATCAACTATAAAGTAACCTCATCAGATCCTAGCTTTTTGTAGAATCAGATTCATGATCCTGCAATCAAGAACTAAATATCCTGCACTTACACAAGCAGAAAAGAAAAATCACTCCCAACACAGCATTGATGAAAGATGCAATAGGCAGCTTTTAGAATGCTCTGCTGCTGAATATCAGATCACAACAGATACTTCTTTTTTTTCTAAATGAGAGATTAAAGTGACATGAGGTATTAATGTTCTGAGGTGCTGTAAGAATCTTGCTACCCAGTGCTGCATCAATTTGGTCTGGAATAATCGAGAACATTTCAGCATACATAAACTGCAAAAGTTGTTAAAGGCATTGCTAGAATTCAGCTTTTCCCACTTTTTTTTTTTTAATCTCTAGAAATGCAAGCACTTACCTCTATAGTGAAGTGTTCTCCTGTTGAACATGTTCTAAAATACTTTGATCTGGAAAAATAAGTCTACAGTTACACTACAGGATAGTCTTCAATTCACAGCACAAGGAAAATGAGCCTGCTAATTTCAAAGAGCTTTTAAAATATGTTAAGTATGTATAAAATAAACATAGTATCTTCACGTATTAAACACATTTACTTCTTAACCTGTGCTCTGCATCACTACTAGAGAGGAAACAGGCAAAAACATGTAAACACGTTCTATAGAACTGGAGAAAAGACAAACACCCTCAAGCAAGAAGAAATCAATTACCAGGATGCTGTATTTGACATTTACAGACATTTAGTGTGTTCTGCAATACCTTTAATGTACTTTTCTCAGAAGCCATTATTTCAGGCAATTTCTGAAAACACTGTTGATCGTCATGGCACTTAACTGTTCACTAGCATCGCATCTTGTACAACATCAATGTTAAACAACACATTTTATTTTGATAGCTTGGCACAGCCAGAAGGCTAAACCTCAGATAAAATATCTACAAAGAGGTCAAAACAATACTTTTCAATGACAAAAAAATTATTCTCAGTCTGTAATTTTATACAGGGAATTAGTCTTCTCTTTGACTCTTTAACTATCTTTACACTGTCCTCTATAAAAAACAATATAGCATTGTTAGGTGAATAGATTTTTACCCCATGAAAGAGGTCTGGCTATCATCCAAAAGAACATTCAGATGTCCACAGGTGCTTCAGTACAACATCCATTTCATCAAACCATTTTAAAAAACAGAGTTTCCAGTTGCAAGTGCTGACTGATACCAGGAATAAACCCCGGGCCTCAGGCATTTCTATAATCATACAAAAGATCTTTTCTGTACTTGCAACCAACACCTATTTCTACTACACTAAAAGCAAGACACCAGCCAAAGCCTGAATTATTTTCATCGTGTCATATTTCACCTCCATCCTATTTTTCTTCGGAACTCAGTCAGGGTACATCTCCCCTGGCAACTTGTTGAGCAACCCACTTCACCGCCGAGTCCTGATCAACCTTCCCTTCCCTCCAGCAGCGCCCCTGCACAGCTGCCACTGAAGAACTGTTTCCAGCTGATCCATTGGTACAAAACCAGAGGCAAAACGCCACTTTAATTCATGCGCTACATAACTGGGACATGTGGCATGAACACTTAAAGTAATTTTGCTGCTACCCCTCTGTGTAGCATTTCGGTGTGCAGAAGCCAATACCATTAAGAATCTAATTTAATAAGACTGCTACAGGAAATTGTTTCAGGACTACCTATGTTATTAACAAAAGCATGATTCCGGTTTACAACATCGGGCGCTAACTAAATTGTGCTCAGCTTTATAAACACATGAGCTGCAGTCAGATTAGTTGCAAGAATTGAACTGCGGACCTATAGAAAACTAAGACAGGGCAGTGCAAGTTTACTAAATGTAATTACAAATAGCCCAACAGCAACGACACTTCAAG
>KZ506831.1:43632-54203 GCA_002844005.1 Limosa lapponica baueri | reverse complement strand
GTTGCCCTGGTGACGACGGTGCGTCGTGCCCGCTCACGCCGCCGTCCAGCCGGGGGCGGTGAGACCCCGCTCCCTTCAACCGGCCGCGGCCCAACGGAGCTTCCCGTGTCCTCGGCCTATGGCTGCGGCCATGGAGAAGTACCAGGTGCTGGGCCTTGTGGGGGAAGGGAGCTACGGGGTGGTGACCAAGTGCAGAAACAAGGAGACCGGACAGATCGTCGCCGTCAAGAAGTTCCTGGAAAGCGAGGAGGACGCGGTGGTGAGGAAGATCGCTGTGAGGGAAATCAAGCTGCTGAAGGTGCGGAGGGAGCCGGGGCGCGGCGGCTGTGAGGGCAGCTGGCCTGCGTTTCCCAGCGAAGCCGGACCAAACCGGTGGCTTTTCGGTGGCGTCGTGTTTAAATTCGTAGCTCCTCGTTCAGCTGGGAGACGCGTCTGTGGCGGTGCAACCTCTGCTGCGCCCAGGTGCTTCATCCAGAGCCTGGCCTTTTTATTTTGAAGCTCCTGTAGTTACGACTAGCACCCTGCTCTGCTGCGGGCCAGGGGAGGGATGGAGCTCGGCACCGGTGTTCCCTGAGGAGGGAGAGCAGCCTCTGCCGCGCTCCAGGGGCCTCCTCGCGGCCTATTTGGAATCCTAGTCAGGTGTCTCAATACCTTCCTGAGGGCAAATGTCTCCTTCAAGCAGAATGGTAAACTTCGTGTCTGTGGTCTAGGTTTTTCTTGCAGTAAAAGTGCTAGGTGTTTAGAGCTGATATGCGTGGGTGAGAGCGACCTGTAGGAAGTTGATGGGTTCTTGGGAGGAAAGGAAGCTGCTTCTTGAGACTGCTTAGTAGTCCTCTAAGGAGTGGTGTTTATCCAGTGAAGTTGTAGGATATGCACCATCCCTGGAAGTGTTCAAGACCAGGCTGGATGGGGCTTTGAGAAACCTGGTTTAGTGGGAGGTGTCCCTGCCCGTGGCAGGGGGGTTGGAACTCGATGATCTTTAAGGTCCCTTCCAACTCTAACCATTCCATGATTCTATAGGTGTAAATTTAAGCTATTGGGTCAGTTTTGAAAGGGAAACACCTCTGACCACGATTTACAAAGTATAACTTAACAAAGTCTAAACCAAAAGAGACATGATTGAGACAGCCCTGTTTGTATGTCCAGGAGCAGCCAAGCCGTGGTAGATTCTTTTAGCCTTTGAGTTGTAGCCTTGCAGAGCTGCTTTTCCCTTTGGCTGCTGCTGTACTGGATTTGCTTGGCTAAACCTGACTTAATTAGAATCTAGTCTGTTTATCTGCCCCGTATTCAGCAGGGAAAGGTACGAGGAAGGGAGTCGCAAGCTCTCTATTGCCTCCTGGTGGTAATTGTGTCCCCCTGTGTTGTATACCAAATGTTGAGTACCTTGCAGCTGTGAATTTGCTGAAAACGAAAGAAATGCTGAACTTTTAAAACCTGCAGGTGAGTGGTGACCTGGATGCGTGCCAGCGTGCCTAAACAGACTGGGTGCCAGTGTTACCTGGTACGGAAAAATGCTTCTAAGAAAGTTTTACTTTATTTGATTTTATTAATGGCACTTTCCTGGCTGGCTTGTACTGCCAGCGAGAGGCTGGAGGAGGACAGATATCACATTCCCTGAACCTTATCAATCAATGGCTAGCCCCTAGGCTGAAGCCAGCTGGCATGATGTCCTTTGCTGTTTGAGTGTGTGATTTGCCTGGTATCAATTGTAGGTGCTTTATGTTTGCCTCAATGTCCAGTCGTGCTTCAGCCTGTTGGCTTCTTATCAGCAATTTTATGTGGTGTAGCCTCATTGTGTGGGTTGGTTTATTAAAAGTACTTCTCTTCATGGCCTGTAGATACTCTGTCCGGGAAAATACCCAGGGGCTTTAGGTAAACAAGGTTTTGTGTGTGTGTTTTGTCATATGGTCTTTCTGCTTCCTCTCTTGCTTTGTTCTTCCTACAGAAGCTTTTGCAAGTTCCTAAACTTTCACTGCCAGGTTTTTCTGCTGCGTTCCTTTGTGAATAAGGTGCTAAGGATGCAGAGTGGCATTCTGTGCCAGGATATGCATCCGTTGTTCTGCTTGCCCTTTTGACCACCTTCAGGTCCTGTGTTTGCCACTATAGCCTCTAGCAGCAGTTGCAGTATTTTCCTTTTTCCCTTGTCCCACAGGTTGTATGCACAGAAGAGTGCTTGTTCCTGTGTGTGGGCACAGGTGGTAGCTTTAAGCCTGGGGACACAGGTGACGTGTCTGGTGAAGACATGAGGGAAAGTCTTATTACAGTTGGAGTGCTTCTAGGCTTTTCCTCTGATGCAGGGTGTTCTGGAGGTGGAAATACATGCAAGCCTGCCTCCTCTCCCCTTGGCTGCCATAAGTGTGTCTTCACAAGTCTGCCAGACTGTAGTCCCTATGCTGTGAAAGAAAAAAAAAAGTGATCTCTGCCATTACTGCAAGAGCTACGGACCCTTAGAGTTAATAGAAACGCATGTGCTGGAGCTTGAGATGCAGCCAGCAGCTCCAACTGTTGTCCCCCTCAAGCTCTTTTAAAGCAGATCTGTGTGAGTCTGGATCGTACCTGATCTGTTGGCCAGGTGCAGCTTAGTTACTGAGTCAAAGCACGTACTGCCTCCCAGGTGTGTTGGGAATTAACTTGTTTTCCTGGGTGAATGGGAGCTTAGCAAGGGGAACATTTCCATATATAGCTCAATAAGTGTAGCCTCTCACAGTGAAAATAAATACCTAGAGATTTAATCTTCTTGTCGTTTCTTCACTTGCATGCTCCCTGTGAACCTATTTTTTTCCTTTTTATTTTTTTTCTTCTGTTCAGGAGTTTGGGCAGAAATTTAATCGTGGCTAAAAACAGCAAAACCTCTTCAGGTCTCCTGTGCTGGGAAGAAATTATTCTTGAGAAAAGAGTTTGCTTCTAACTGATCATCTTTTTTTACAATCTTCGCTTTTCAGGCCTTCTGAGAAATGTGGGTCTTTGACAGAGGCAGGTGCAGGTTGGCTGGTGCTTCCTCTGGACTGGGAGAGCATTTTCCCTGCAAGTCCCTGTGCTCTGCAGTCCTTCTGCATCTTCCTTGGTCGCTGAGGATCCCTGGGCTGTGGTGCTGCTGTCAGGCTGCTGCTGATGGTATTTCCCTGCTAGGCTCCAAGCTAATAAATAACTGTGCATTGTAGCATGGTCTGTTTGGTTAAAGTGGTGTGTGATTAAACCAGTATTATAAATGTGTAACGAATTGGAGGTGGATTCATGGCTGGTCAGAATGTGATGACAGAGTAACTAGAAAAAACAGCAGCTTTTTTTATTCCTCTTATTTTTTTTTTTCTCTGAACTATCTTCAGCTTCCCCCTCTGTATAATATTGGGGGGAAAAAATCCCTTCAAATCCTTGACTTGGCAATTTTCTCTTTGAATCCACTAGACACAGTTTAATAGACGCTGTTTAATTGTTAACACTATTATAGGTAAGAATGCTGAACTTTCCTTTTATCCATTCAATGTATTTATATTCCGGCACGTGTTAGTTAATGTAAATGTGTATTAGCTGGCAGTGCCAACAGAAATGCTTTGGATATGGTAGGAGCTTAGAAGAAAAGTCTTCTATCAGCCTTATTAGAAAAAAATTAAAATACAGACACTGAGTAGTCAGTGAGGAACTGTCAGCTAGGTAGAACAGAGAGGCATTGCAGCTGCTTTTGTTTTTCTTTTAAATGGCAATGTTACAGATTTTTAAAAAGACAACCTAGAGAAAGCAGTGACAGAGAAGAAGAGTAAAACTTCCTGGAAATGTGGGAGAAAAGAGAGGAATCACTTTGGGTTGTTGGGAGAGGCAAAAAAGTTTTCTTAAAATGAACCATTGAGAGCTGTTCAGTGATCTGTTGAATCCTGTCTGGAAGGGGTAGCTAGTGGTGCTCCTTGTGCCCTGCCCTGAGGGAGCAGGCAGGGTAGTGCAGTGTTAATTGGTCACCTTGTTGAGATCTCCTAAAGGAGTTTGAGTCACAGATACAGGCCAATGTTACGGGCTGGCTGCATTTATTGTTGCTTGAGCTGTTTGTAAGCAAAACCAGGGAACTAGTGAGGAGTCTTTGCAGCTCACCAGTCAGGGCTAAATGCCCTGTTCTTCTCACAGACATACTTGGCAGCATGCTGAACTTTTCCAGTTCGGACCATCCTGCTTTGTCTTTCCTGCTAGCTTGGGGACTTCTGGATTTTTCTTTGCGTGGCAAGTCTTTGTGCGAGGTGCTGTTGGGTGCCTGCTGTCTCTCACGTATTAACCATATGCTCCTCTGGAATTCTTTTCAGCTTCCTGAAGATTTCTCTTATGTAGAACATAAGCTTGCTCTAAAGCTTGTCAAGATCAGGGCATGAGTTAGTGTCACCTCTTAGGTGAGGAGAGTATTGTGAGAAGCAGAATGCATGATATTTTCCAACAATAGTGTATGTTGATCATCCCCATTAAGAAGAAATGTTCTTAGTCAGTGTTTTATTTATTTTTAGGTTACAAAACAGGTGTCTCCATATATGAGATGGTGGGAATCCTCCAGAAAATGTTAAAATAAAATAAAATAAAATTGGCAAAATAAAACCTATTCTAAAATATCAGTGAGCTGATTTTAAGAATAAATGAATGTGGGTGCCATGACAAGAGCATTCCAGGGCTGTGCACCAGCTGGGTTGCAGTTACAACTATCTGGTCACAGTTTACCCATTATATGCTGTCAAGCTCTCACAAAGTATTTCCTGTTTTATAACAGCAACTCAGGCATGAGAATCTCGTGAACCTGCTAGAAGTCTGCAAAAAGAAGAAACGGTGGTATCTGGTGTTTGAATTTGTGGATCACACGGTACTTGATGACCTCGAGGCGTTTCCAAATGGACTAGACTACAGCAGGGTTCGGAAATACTTATTTCAGATTATGAGAGGAATAGCGTTTTGCCACAGTCATAATGTAAGTATGCACAAGAAGTCAGGTCTGCAGTTAACCTTGAGCAAATAAATACAGAAGCTTATATTTTTGACATATATTAAAACTTAGAGAAATAAAGCTTTGGCTGAAAAGGAAGAGCAGATCAGAAGGAACAGACTTGAATTTTATATAAATTCAGAGCTTGATGTCAGCTAATCCAGTAGTCTGTCTCTGATGGATTTGTGAGAATGTTTGAAAGGAAGGGTCCGGAAATCCATGGGGATCCAATACTTGGTGGCACCTTAATGTAGGTTGGTTGATCTTGCAGGGGGAGAGAGTCTCTCTTTCAAAAGTTTGATTCTGATAGTGTCTGTGTAAATGTGTAGGCTTGCTTTTTCACTTCAGTGTTTTTAGGTTTTTGTTCTCAACTGTTTTGTAACAGTTGAGAACAAACCACATTTGTCAATTTAATCCTAATTGCGTAACTATATATATAAACACACATACATTTATTCATTTATTTTTATGTTTGGGAAATTGTGTCTCATGAATTCCTAAAATACTCTTCACATTTAACTGCAGGACATGCCCGTAGCCCTTGCAATACCTACAGCTTTTAAATTTGTGGTCCAGGCCAGATTTTCAAGCATAATAAATGGTGCCTGTTAAAATACCTATGGTGAACACACCTGCACAACATATGCAGAGAGATACATAAAATAAATGCTTCTGGGTGCAAAAATTAGAGGTTCTGTGTTTACCTGTGCACTTGGGTCAGCACCTATTCATTGACTATATGCATGTAGTTGTTTTTTACAGACTCTGTATGTTTTCTGCACCTACAAAAATGTAACTTTCTACCTAAATGTGAGAATGCTACTATTTCTGGTGATCTGGTTGATTTACTGTGTAGAAATGGGGAATTTATTTGTCTTGACTTGCTTTTTCTCTGTGCAGATAATACATCGGGATATTAAGCCAGAAAACATACTGGTTTCCCAGTCGGGAGTTGTAAAGCTGTGCGACTTTGGATTTGCCCGTACCTTAGCAGCTTCTGGGGAAGCTTACACAGACTACGTGGCAACCCGATGGTACAGAGCTCCAGAGCTGCTGGTGGGGGATACCAAGTATGGCAAGTAAGGCTGGCATGCGAGGCCATGCAGAAGGGCTGGGGGCTTGTGGGGAGTGTGGAGGGGAGTGCTCTGTGTTTTGGGGAGGCAGGGGACTATTGCTTGGCAAACAGGTTAAAGGGACGCTGTTCAGCATTCCCTGGTTGTGCACTTGTAAAGGTTTAAGCCTTCCTCTTCCCTCTCGCGCTCTGCAGCTAACTACTGCCGGTGCTAGGCTTTCCTGGCTCAAAAGGCAAGGAGAGCCCTTATCATTCCTGGTCTGTTGTCTGTAGGAGCCTTTCAGTTGCCAATGCTAGTGTCAGGGGAGGCTATGATTAGACTTCCCTCCTGTGCAGTTGGGAGTCATGGAGGGAATACAGAAAAGTTCCTCCAAACAATTCTAGCTGGAGATTTCAGGAGGAAGGGGTAGGATGAATGAGATTTTTCTTACTGGGATCCCCAGTGCTGCAAAACCAGCTCAGAACTTAAACTGTGTTATTCACAGGTCTGTTAGTACAATTGTGCAGGTTTAGGTATGTTCTTTAAACATTAAATTAAACTTAATTTTCAGTGAATGTGCCTGAAGAGCGGATGCCTGCAGAAAGAGGAGCTGCTTACCTTTGTGCTCCCTAAAGTGTGAGATTCTACTAAGGTGTTATGTTGTATTGGTATTTTTAAAGCATTAGGGTTTGGAACCTCATTTTACCTCTGTTAGGCTTCTGCTAGCATTTGGCTGCTTCAGGAGCTGAATCCTTGCCATTCATCAGAGCGCTTGTAAGCTTGGAAAACAGCATCTTGCTGTTTAGGTGGGCAAAGCTGCCCTCGGGGCTCGTAACCTGCTGAAGACATGCTGTCTGCTGGCCTGGCTCAGTCTTCAGATCAGAGATAAATGAAGCTGTGCTGAGCTAGGGTGTTGGGTTTTTTTCCAGGGCTGTGGACGTGTGGGCTATTGGTGCTCTGATAACAGAAATGCTTACAGGAGAGCCCCTCTTCCCTGGAGATTCCGACATTGACCAGCTCTACCATATCACCAAGTGCTTAGGTAAGAACAGCCTGTCAGGCTCCTAGCGCCTGCTTAGTAAGGAAGGGGTCATGTACATTTTGACAGGGGGAGAGGGGGCTTAGGGTGTGGGGAGAACTGTTTCTGAGAGTGTGTACTCTTTAATGCCTTTTACGAAGGGGGAGCTAGGAGCTTGTGAGTACGGCATTGACTCATGGTGCGCAGGTAGAAACAGAACATGGTTGCTTTGTTTGTGTGATTCCAGGTAACTTAATTCCAAGACACCAAGAGTTATTCTATAAAAATCCCCTCTTTGCTGGCATGAGGTTGCCTGAAGTGAAGGAGGCTGAATCTTTGGACAAAAGATATCCCAAGCTCTCTGCTGCAGTGCTAGATTTAGCCAAGGTAATGAAATTAACTGATTGTTTACTGTGAACATTTCTCTATTTACTTGTCCTTTGCCTTGAGGAACTGAATAAAGCCTACGGAAATGGCTGTTAAACTGGCGTTCTTTCAACTACCCATGCAATGAGCAACTCCTTGGGTTGGTAGCTGAGTGAGGATTGCAAGGGTACAACAGCTTCCTGTCATCCTGGGTGACAGGGGAGACTAAGCCAGTCATCTCCGGACCCAAAATGGTCACTGCATATCCTCCAGGGATGATTTGTATGTCATAGTGCCCCACTGATTAAGTTTTCCAAAGAGATTTGAAAGGTGAAGATGGGCTTGTGTGTTGAAAGCATCCCCCGTACACCTCACTGCATCATTTGGTCCTTTTAAAGGTCTCCCAACCTTTGCCCCTCATCCACTTTGCTACCAAAGTGGATGCTTTGTAGATAATACACAGCCCCTTACTTCTTAACTGCTAGCAGAGCCGTGTGGATATAGTGTTTTCTGCCAACCTCCCCTCAACCTACTGGTGGAGGCACTGCCAGCAAATAGCTTTGAATGGGATGAAATCCAAATGTGTCCCTTGTCCTTGGAGCTGTGCATCTACTATGTGGGAGTTAAGAAGCCTTCAACTTTGTAATAGATTCTGAAGAATCCTTCCAGAGAGTGTTTTTGTGCTTTCACACAGGAGTCTAGAGCACCGCTATGTTGGGTAACTAAACAACCTGAAAACCAGATAGTTTTATTTGAAATGCCTAATGATTCTAAAACCTTAGCCAAAACAAAGTGAAAACAAGGGAGGCTTACTGAGAGCGAAGCGGTGTGTTTGTATGACAGGTGTTCCCTGTGCAGTGAGTCTTTGTGAACATCAGCGATTGGAATGGAAGCAGCCAGCAAACTTTAAACTTTTTTGGTAGTGGTGTCTCTTGGGCCCATCTCAATATAACAGGCAGTAGAAAGGGGAGCTTTGCAGCTTTTTTCCTGACTTCATTCAGAAATGTTAAAGCCTTTGTTTCATTTCTAATGTATTTGCCTTCTATTGTTTACATTGATTTGACAGAAGTGTTTGCAGATTGATCCAGACAAAAGACCCTCCTGTGCTGAACTCTTGCAGTGCGATTTCTTTAACAAGGATGGATTTGCTGAAAGGTGAACAGTTCATTCCATGTTCAAAGCAGGCTAATATTAGAAGGAAGTTAAGCAGTTGTGCTTGAAGATTGCATGCTGGGTTTGCAGAGCTGACAGTAACTGTACGTCTTGGGTTTTGTTTGGTTTTAGCTTTCGTGGAGATAGAACAGTTGAAAGGGAACGCATTGCAGCGGCGTGCTTGCCTCATTACCTTGTCATGACATTAGTTCATCAGTGTGCGCACCGTGTCACACCGTATTGGGTAGTATAGCCTTGCACTGTATTCGCTGTCTGCATCTACACCAGACTGGGATGTACTGGGATGTATGCTTTTGTGGCTGTAATATGAAAAGTGTGTGCTTGTAAGATTTTATTTATTTTAGTGGATACATCATATTTGGCTGGCTTCTCAGTAGTTAAAAAGGTATGGTTTGCTTGATTACTTAAAAGGCTATAGGAGACTGGACTGAACACCAACTGATGATGATACTGAGATTAACAGAAGCCCTGTTTTTTTCCCTTACATGGAATGTAGATTTGCTCATGAGCTTAAATTAAAGATTCAGAAAGATGCCAGAGACCATCAATTACTAAAAAAGTCAAAAATCAGCAAAAGGGACAAAGATGATGTTTTAGAAGAAAGAAAAATCCTTGGTGTCCAGGTTGGTTCATCTTTTTTTTTTCCCCCCGGTTGGGTGTTTTTTTATGTTTTAAAATCATTATATAAGTATGTGCAGCAGTTTAAGTTCATAGCAAAAATATAAGCATAATTGTCCATTTCATTTTTTAAAAAAAGGCTAGGTAAAGTGTGGTGTGCCAGAGAAGCTCACCTTTGGAGGCTGCTGTGAGTCTAAACAGAGCTGAAGACCTTGTCACCGGATTCAAGGCAGTGCATTAGGCCTGTGCCACCACAGCTCTGATGCTCAGTGCAGTACACCCTGCAGACAGCTGTGTGGAAGTACTGTGCCTTTGATTCTAGCCGTTTGGCCCCTACAAAGTTGCTCAAATGGCTATTTGGCCAGTCCCTTGCAGGTAAACTAGGTGGTGATGCAGTTACTGGCAAATATGGAGCTGAAGAGAGAATCAATTAGGAAGCATAACTGGTGTTGAATCACAAAAACATGCTTGCATGCTGTTGTTTACCTGTGTTAAAGCCCTGTATCCAAAATTACATGTTGTGCTTTCAATCAAATACTAAGGAGTAGAGGCTTCAGAGTGACTTTGAGGTGACATTGGGCTCAGCTCTTATTCCATTTCTTTGGAAGTGACACAGGATGTGGCTGTTCTTCTTCCATCATTTCCAATCCTATTCTAAGGTAACTTATTTACAGAGCGTGCTGGAACCCTGACAAGTCTCCTCCAGTTTGATGGAAAACAGAGTTTTTCTACTAAAAACAATTCCATCTCTATCAGATTCTTGCAGAATCACTCAGGTTTAGGCTTTGGCTTTTTTTTTCCCCCACATGAGCTGCTCTAAATTACTTTTTAAACATGACTGTAAGAGAAAGACAATGCTTATCTTCCCAAACAGGATTTCAGCATCGACACGAAGAGCAGAGATGCAAAGCTATTAAAGGCAAAGCACTCTAAAGCTGATGCAGAGAAAGCAGACCGATCCTCCAACCTGAGCTCCCTCTATGACAGTGCAATCAACCCATTTAAAATAAGCCCTCACACCAGCCTAAAAGATTCCAGCAGCAGCTTGGACTATGCCAAGAATGCAGGCATAGTTATCCCTCCCATCAATCAGAACCTTTCTCCCACTACGGTTGGGATGGGGCCTGTGGCTGGGAACCTTAATTACAGGTACGGAGGCAGAGCTAGAAGAGCTTGTATCCATTGTCCTGAGAGGGGTGCAGGGTGATGATGTGGGAAGGTGAGGTGTGGGTTTGGGACAGGACACAGCTAGGAACAGCCCTTGGGGGAAGGATTTTATGTGGATATGAAGGCCCAACTTCAGCTTGAGCAGCTGTGCGTGACCACACAGGCACAGGCTCTCTGTGTTTCTGCGTTTGGCAAAGCGCTACTGGACAGGAACAGTTTGCCAACTGCT